>JAVYIG010003382.1:0-39556 GCA_035222895.1 Strongylocentrotus droebachiensis | reverse complement strand
TGAATGTATACCCTATCTTTCCTCAGCTTCGCTTCGGAAAGATAGCTACATACAGATCGCCTCGGAAGTGATAGTTTGCCATCGCCTGGAACCAAAAAGTGATTATTTGCTTTATATTTCCATATCGGAAACATTTCACTTCTTCCGTCATTTAAGAGCAGCAAGTCATCAATTAACAGCTAGCTTTTTAACTAGAAAAATTATCGTCGAAGGATTTCAGAGATATCGTGATCTAAAAATTTGATGTCCGATCGTACGTCCGCGCTGCATCTAAAGTCATAAAAACAACGGATAGGTACAGTGGGTGCAGTATGGTGGTACGTGTGACCATATAGTTCGCGCTTGGCCAAAGTTCGCGTACTAGCACTAAAAGCGCTCAAAGAGGAGAGCAATACGCAGCGTATACATGAGAATAAATTGTCATTGTCATTGTCATTGTCACAATTAAAGTGCGTTGCACTGTGTAAATAGGACTTCTCTCTTCAGTAAAAGTGCGTTGCATTGTATAGATAGTAGCCTATCTACACAGTGTAACGAACTTTTTGCTTCTCCCAGCAATGATGGGCGAACTATCTTTCATCACGTGATTTACTTTTGACCACTCGTAGAGCAAGATTCTTAATATGTGGAATATAATAACAACTGTCTTCTAAGGAGATAGGACATACACAAAAACAATGATAACTTTCATTGGAAGGAAGAAAAAAACTTCCCGGTAAATATTTTCAGAGTGAACAATGTAAAGTAAGACACCGGTCAAACGTCACAGTCGTAGTGAGTCAGAGCTCATGTGATTACCCCTGAAAAGGAAGTATTATGCCCATAGAAGTTGAAGGGAAAGGATGAATGGGAATAAGAGTAAACAACCATTGGTCAGAAATTTCCAAGAATAACTTGAATTAATAAAGGTCTGTTTAACCTAATTATCTGAGTGAACTAGTAAGATCCTAGCCGCGAGGTGCTGCTCGATTCCCACCTTAAATATGCAATTATTTCTTTAGTGAACAAAGATTATTGACAATTTTGTTTGCAACATTGTAATACGAGCAGGCATTACAATAGGAGTAAATTGATTTTAAGCAGTACCAGAAAAAGCTTAACATATCTTACTAGTGTCACCGCACAAAGCTCCAGTATACCCCGAAGCACATGTACATGCGTCGTTCTCACAGGTACCTCCGTTCAGACAAGGGTTGCTACCAGAACAGTCAACTGAAGAGAGGAGAGAAAATGTCCTTAAATTCATGACGAATCTTTACATTAATATTTCTCGACAGAACCTTTCAAAAGCTTGAAATTTAAGAAAGGTGTACTCAAGATTGTCGAATTAGAAAGTATTTAGCGGTCGACTTTCCCCCCTTATTTAACAAAAACATTGCTTGACAAATACGAAGAATCCCAATAGCACTTTACATATGTTACAGTATATTTCCATACCTGTACTACACAAATATTCATTAAAACCCGCAGCACATGTACATGCATTGTTCTAAAAATAGGTAACTCCGTTCTAAAGATTTTCAAATTACAAAGTAGTTGGCTTTCCCTCATGTTTATACCTTTCTTTAAATATCGAGTGCAGTGGTTGTTAGTAAGAATGTAGATGTCGAAATTGTTATGACTACTTCATATTAATGAATGAATTAAGTTTCCTTTTCAAACCAGCAAAAATATATCCGTTAGACAGACAATAAATGGGAAATAATGAAGTCAATTATCTTATAACGCATACAAATGAAGATTGAGTATACAATTGAATTTCGATGAATTTTATAATAAACAATTTAGCAGGTTGTAAATCACTTATACCCGTTCTATGTCCAGACAGGTTGTATATCTGGACAGTTGACTTAAATCGGTGATTTAAAGAAGTTTACATGCAATATCTTATCTCTCTCTCTCTCTAAGTGCCACTCCCAGTTCTTTCACTCCTCTCTCTTCCAACAATTTCTGCAGACTGTCCATCCAAAGTATCCTCCTTCTTCCCCTACTCCTTCTTCCCACAATTTTCCCTGTCAAGATTCTCTAGGCCTTCTTTACGTGTAATGTGACCCATGAACTTCAACTGCCTAATCAACATCTCACGTATCATTTTCCTTTGCACTCCAGCTCGTGTAAGAACTTCCCCATAACTAACTTTACCAGTCCATGGGATTTTCATCATTCTTCTTAAAAAACACATTTCGCAACTTTCCAAACGCTTTTTAGTATCAGAGGCTAAAGTCCATGTTTCACTACCATAAATTAGTACTGGGTAGATGAAACAATTCAATACTCTTATTCTGGTCCTCATACTCATTGTTCGATTTGTTAGAATTTTGCCTAACTTTGAAAATGCAAATTTAGCGAGAGCTATCCTTCTCTTGATGTAATATCTTATACAAAATATAAAACCAATATTATGATAAACAAATAATTATGAAGGTCAGTGCTATTTGATGCAAGGCGGCCAAAGGGGGACCATACAGCGACCGTGCCTCCAGACTGATGCTACCGCTTCACCCCTGGAGTAAAGAAAACGCAAGGTTACCGTACGCCCGACGTACGGTCGCCGTGAAATCGCTCTAAGGCATGGCTACGGCGTGTCTAATCACTATGGCGAACCTAGAAATGAAAACAGTTATAACTCCGCGTTATAATCCCACGGCGACCTGTACGGCCTGTACAAATAGGGATACGCCCTAGGGTGACCCTATGCAACAATTTGTTTGTCTTTTACGTCCAAGACGTGAAAATCAAAAAATTGACTTATTCCTTTCTTTGGTAATTTTTTCATTTTTGTGTACTCAATGGCCCTGAAGGGACACGCAGACGTGAAAATTGGCTGGAAAATTTGCGTCCAATATTCAAGTCTGCGTCTCCCAAAAGGGAAACGCAGACGTGGAAATTCGACGTGAATTTTTTTTCTTCAGTAAGCTGAGAACGAGGAAGATGGGTGTATCTGGGGTTTTTCTGCTCTGTTTTTAAACAGCTTTATCTCGACAATAATTGTACGCCACTTCATTCTATTTGATGGACTAAAATTGACATATACTAGAAGGCATTATTTACTAGATACATTACGTTTTGACATTAATAAACATATTTTGCCTGTACCAAGCAATTACTTCTTTTTGTGCATGTTGTTGCCATTTGCCCCCCTCTCCCATCACACCCTTTTACTCTCTCTCTCTCTCTCTCTCTCTCCTCTTTCTCCTAATGTCTCACCACTCTCTATTGCTTTAACTCCTTTGTTTTAATAGTTGTGGAAGAGAGCGCCATTTAATAGTTACGTTAAAAAGAGATGTTGATATTGGCAAGAGGTGGGGCACCCATTTATTAGAGATTTATATCTCGGAGAATCTGGAATCGTAGTTTTTAACCTACAAAGATGCATAAGCTCTTCTTAAGTTTGATGGAAAATCTTTGTCAAATTTGGTGAGAAATCTGCTATTCGGGCAGGCTCTAAACGTCCTTTTTGACATCTAGCGATGTCACTGTCTAACAATTAACCAAAATCTTAATAAAGACAGGTTGATCAACGCAGAAAAAGCCACAAGGATTATTGAACAGTAAAGTGCGATCGATGCAATTATACTTACTCAGCAAATCAATGGCAGTAACACCAACATTCACAGAGATAATACTGCCTTGCCGCCCTCCTATGGCAGCAAACCACATCTCATTGGTATCTAAAAAGACATCTTCAGGACCGTGGTATATGGTTCCACGGACAGTTGCGATGACAGTCTGTATATCAGACGGATCGTTACCTGTCCCTATTTGGACTTCATCATCATCAAACTCGAGATAAAAACCTTGAAACAGAACTCGAAATCCATTCGTAGTGTTTGTTTGTACTAAGATTGCCTTATAAAATCGTCCTGTGTAGGCGCTTGCTATGGAGATTAAATGTGATTCGCCTTCCCGAAGATATACAGCTGAATAATCTGTAAGAATTATAAACAAAAATGAGATTAAGATAAACAAGAAAAGAAAAGAAATACAAGTGACTTTCGCATCTGTAGAGGATGCTGATCAGTTCTTCAACTAGCAATTCGTAGATAAGCTTCATCACCTTGCACTGACTAGCCTGGAACCTCTCCGGAAAAGATAAACCTCATTTTATCCATACGAGATATGATATAGGTCATTCCCCAAAAAAGGTTGTCCATCTGACCGTATCTGTCAGAGCTCCCAAAACAGAGCCTAAAGTCAGGTCGGTGTTTAACCTATTTACCTCATGCTCGATATTCTAATGGGAGACATTATGACTGGACATTACAAAACATATTACCTGTTTTCCTATAAAACATATGGACACAATTTTATAAGGAAACCTTCTCATTTCATTTCAAATTATAATTTTGACAAAATTTGGTGCTTGGACCCGATTTCATGGGGTCTTTTGATATTGTTAAGGGGGGGGGGGGGTAACACGACATCTACGTTCATCCTACCACACATTTTATCAATGGCTTAGATACAATCAGTAACTTTATGGGGTCAAGTTTTGTGAGTGAAATGAGTGAAACTTTCAGGACAAGTCCCTGGCCCCTATCTAGTGGTGAAAATTCGTAGGAACAAATGGGAAACCCTATTAGGGTCGAGAGCACTAAAGCCATACCCCCATTACTGAAATGTCCAAGAAAATTCCACGCGACAGATGAATCAAGTCTATCTTTTACAAAATGGAGAAATTTCAACGTCAAAATACAAGATATCAATGAATTTCATAATTTCATAAGACAGGGGAAAATGATGTGAGAAAATACAAAATGTGTGACTTCATATTTCCCGGCCCGCATTCCAACAATTCCGTGATTGTGTACCTGGCCCCCGTTTCATAAAATCATGTTATCACTAACAAGTTACAACAACTATTATAAGCTACTGAAATCAAGGCATTTGATTAGCTAAGAGCAAGTTTGTCATAGAGTTTTAGAATTTAAAATTAATAACAAGTTTTATGAATGAGACCCCTGGTGTAACTATTGAGGGATAAGCTTATTAGGATTTCTGCTAATTTGCCTATATAAGTTGTATCTGATGTCATGTACATGGTAGTAGGCAGCAGAACATAATGCGTCAGAACAGGGAAATGTAGTCAAAAAGAATTTCAGTAAAAAAAACTAAGGAGATATTCTGTTACTTACTACATGATGATTCATCCTCATAATTGTCACAGTCGTAATGTCCATCGCAAACCAATGTCACCGACACGTTCATGTTCGATCCCGAACAAGGAAATAAATCTGAAACAGGAAAAGGACGATGTGTGTTTTAGGACTATTCACTTACTTCGGATTATAAATATAATCTATAAATATAATCTCTTAATTATAATAACCCTAATCTCTGCTTTTGTATAATAATAATTGGAGTTGATGAGAAGGGATTGACCTTGATGGTGAACATCGCATTTAACAGCGGGTATATGACAACAAAATCTCTTATTTTGTGACATTTACAGCGAACTTCATAAATTTCATCCGTGTATTTCATTTGTGTGACTGACCATCGGTAATGTAGAGACCTTCATTTTTCTGAATTATTGACCCATTTTCTGGAGAACTGAGATTTACTGATGTGATTATTCGTTGTCGTTTTGCGACATTTCTCGTGTACAGTCTCTAACTGTGTACCCTCTAAGTGAACCATCGCTGGATAACTCTGGAATTCCTGGGTGCATGGATGGTTGCACACGGACAATAGTTGTTCGCATCGTGGGCGTGGCACAGCACAGCAGTAATTATAGCTAAAGCTTCCATTGAATCCCTGTGTGTGCTGAATGTTGCATAATTACTAGCTCACTAACGCCCAACGGTCTTGAGACTACAGCACTGACAGTGGACTACAGTAGCCTACAGAACATTCATCATGGCGCCTCAAAAGCAAATAACTCAAGTGGTTAAAGAGTTGCTCAGAAATGAAGACTTCAGGCATACACTTGTAGAGATAGTTCAACAATCACAAGAGGAGCTCATCAAGAGGATTGAAAACATCGAAAAAAAATAATCGTGAAACAGATGTGAGAATCAGTAAAATACAGGATGATTTGTCAGCACAAATGCAGAGCCTTGTTATATCTACAGAGAAAGTCGAGTCGTCATCTATGTGTGCTGAAAACCAGCTAAGTGAACACCAGAAAAGCATAGCAATCTTTGAAAAGAAAATGGAGGAGAAAAAGTATGAGATAAGAAAGCTTGAAAACGAAGTGAATAACCTTGAACAATATTCGCGAAGGAGCTGCATCAGGATCTTCGGAGTCAAAGAGGCATCCAACGAGAAAACGGACGACATCGTCATGGAGGTAGCCAAGAAAATCAACGTTGATCTGCAACATGCTGAAATAGACATCAGTCATCGAGTTGGGATTCGCGATTCTAACGCGAAAAGGGGAGAGCGACCAATCATTGTGAAATTTACATCACACCGTAAACGCCAGGAACTTCTGAGAAATCGACGAAAACTGAAATCGACAGGTATCACCATACAAGAGGATCTTACCGCAAGGAGTCGTGCTCTACTTCAAGAAGCATACAAAAAATACAAGGAACAACGGGTTTCTGCGGCTTGGTCATCGGAGGGAAGGATATTTGTCACGATACCAACAACAAACGGGAGCAAAGCTGCCAAGAAGCTGATCACCTGTCGCGAAGACCTCTGGGCTCTGTGATTTCTAATTCAGCATGCATGCTGTAAGTACTGTTGTGAAGAAGTTATACCGTATGGAACACTGTGCACGGAAAGAAACAAATAATTGTGTCGAGTTGTGAAATTTTTAAAAACTTTTAGAAAATTCCAGATGGGTCGATTTTTGGATCCTGATATTTTTATACATCTCCTGTATTTTAAAATTTGTTTTTGTTTTTTCATAAGTTGTGTTCGTACTTGTACTTGTCATTAT
This sequence comes from Strongylocentrotus droebachiensis, assembly GCA_035222895.1. Taxonomy (NCBI): domain Eukaryota; kingdom Metazoa; phylum Echinodermata; class Echinoidea; order Camarodonta; family Strongylocentrotidae; genus Strongylocentrotus; species Strongylocentrotus droebachiensis. The sequence continues at coordinate 32,667 of JAVYIG010003382.1, read as the reverse complement.
GTCATCTCAACTACCTATTTTTAATTTTGATTTGAAAGATTTACTAGAATCATGCAATGATAGTGCGATTGATAACTTCGGCACAGACCTAATGAACAATATAATAGACAAAGAAACGGAGTATTACTTACCTGATCAACTTAATAACGAAATTTTGTTATTGGATGAACAATACATATCCTTAATGCATATTAATTGCCGCAGTCTCAATAAAAACTTTGATACTATGTCTGAGTTTCTAGATTTGCTAAAGTGTAAAGTTGATTTTATTCTGCTCAGCGAAACGTGGCTTTCGAAAGGTCCAGATTGTCTATTGTCACTTGCTGGCTACGAATATTATGGAAAAGGGCGACCATCCCGTGGAGGAGGTGTTGGAATGTTTGCTAAAACTTCATTTCATATTAAGGAAAGAACTGATCTGTCTGTATTTAATGAAAATATAGAATCTTACTTCGTTGAGGTAGCTCACAGTAATAGTAAAAACCTGATAATTGCAGTAATTTATAGACCTCCTTCTCAAAGCTGTGTTGACTTTATAACAGATCTTAACAATATTCTAGAGAAAGTTGGTCGCGAAAATAAAACCTGTTACTTTTTAGGCGATTTCAATCTAAACTTACTGGATGTACACTCTGACCAAAATGTCAACTCTTTTTTGGAAATGGTTTTTTCTCACTCTTATGCCCCTCTCATAACAAAGGCAACAAGAATAGTTCAGTCAAGTTCAACTCTCATTGACAATATTTTTGTCAATGACACAAGTTTAGTGTTAAAAAGCGGTATTTTACTGGCAGACATTTCAGACCACCTTCCAATTTTTGTTTTCAATCGGTCAAAACGTAGTGATTGGCTTAAGCGCGATCAATGTAATAAAACTTATACAAGAGACATGTCTCGCTCAAACTTTGAAAAATTTAGGGTTGCCCTGGCTGAACATTCTTGGGAATATGTGATGCATGAAGAGTCATGTGACAGAGCCTATGAAGTATTTCTCAGTGAATTTAATATCATACAGAACTCTTGTTTTCCTTTGAAAGAAAAGCGTTGCCGAAAAAGGGAATCTAAACCATGGATTACTATAGCAATATTGAAATCATGTAAGAAAAAGATAGAGCTATACAAAAAGTATTTGAAGAACCCTTCTGCATACAGGAAAAAAGTATACCGACAGTATCGAAATACTTTAACTTCAATTATTCGAAGGTCAAAAGAATCTTACTATGCAAAGCAGTTTGAAGAAAGTAATTGCAGTAAACGAACCTGGAATATTATTAACAATATGTTGAATAGGGGAACCAAAAGAAAGAACCAAGACTGTTTTCGTGATGAAAATAATAAGAAACTTACAGATCCTGTTGATATTGCAAACAAATTCAATGAATATTTCATAGGCATTGGGACAATGTTCACAGACACAAGTAATATTGACATGCTGAAGTGTAGATCTTATATGAATGGTCAATATCATCAGTCAATGTTTCTGAAACCAATAGAAGGTCATGAAATTATAGATATAGTGAAGGCATTGAAAATAGGTAAAAGTCCTGGTCATGATAATATAACTGTTTCTGTCATTAAAGAATCAATCTATTTCATTCTTGCTCCATTGGTACATATTTTTAACCTTTCCCTCTCCACTGCTAAATTCCCTCACAGTATGAAGCTGGCGAGGGTCACTCCGATCTATAAGAAAGGCTCCCTCGAGCAGTTTTGTAATTATAGACCGGTGTCACTCTTGCCCGTTTTCTCCAAAATCTTGGAAAAATTATTTTACTCTCGATTATTGTCTTACATTGAGAAACGAGAGATTTTATCGAATTTTCAATATGGCTTCAGATCTGGTCATTCAACTATATTGGCCTTGACATATTTTTTGGACCAAATACTTACTTCCCTTGATGATAGCAAACATTCACTCTGTTTGTCATTGGATATCTCAAAAGCTTTTGATTCCATTAATCATCAAGCCTTATTATCCAAATTGGAGTACTATGGTGTGAGAGGTTTGCCATTACAGTGGATAAAGGATTATTTGAAGGAAAGAAAACAATATGTTGTTTATGATAATGCAACTTCATTTGAAAAAGAAGTTATATGCGGAGTGCCCCAAGGGTCAATAATTGGGCCACTGTTGTTTATTCTATATATAAATGATTTGCCGAATGTTTCCTCAACTTTGTCATACATTATTTTTGCAGACGACACCAATGTCTCTTTAAGCGAGAAGAAACTAGATACTCTTGTCCATAATATGAATAAAGAAATACAAAAGGTTAATATTTGGTACAAAGTGAATGGGTTAAGGATAAACATTGAGAAAACAAATGTTATGCATTTTGCACCATTGAATAAACAATATGATAAGAACTTACTTAGTCTTAAGTTTGCTGATTCACTAGAGCCCTTAAAGCAAGTACATAGTGCCCGCTTCTTGGGAGTTAATATTGATGACAAGTTATCATGGTCTTTACATATTAATGATATTGCATTGAAGATCTCAAGAATTACTGGAGTTATGTCAAAACTGAAATTTGTATTACCGTCAAAGGTACTGCTTTTGCTATACAATTCATTAATTCTTCCTCATTTACAATATGGTAATATGCTATGGATAAATGCGTCAAATACATTGTTAAATCGTTTACATTTGTTGCAAAAACGTGTAATACGCATAGTTGCCAAGTCTCATTATTTGGCCCATACCAACAATATCTTTAAACAATTAAGGGTTTTGACTGTATATGAATTAGGTAGGTTACAACTGGGAGAATTTATGTACAGGTCTGAAAAGGGACTATTACCAAACTCACTTCAAAACTGGTTTAGATGCAACAGTGATGTACATTGTTATAACACTCGAAACTCCAAGAATTTGCATAGCATTTATTACAGAACTGCTACTGGCCAAAGAAGTGTTAAGTATCAGGGTTACCTTACATGGTCTACTTTAGATAACAGTCTCAAACAATCTGCATCATTACTACAATTTAAGTATAAATACAAACAATATCTCTGCAATTCTAAATAGTCATATCAATTTAAAAACAATTACATGTATTATTATGTTTCAAATCGCAATTATGTTATCATCGGGTCAATTTAATCTAATTATAAATCCAGACATTTTGAAGGGAGAGTCCACCCTGAGGATGGGTTTACTCCGCCTTTACTTGGCCACACACATTCTCAGGGTGGACTTCCCCTTCATTGCTACCGGGGCTAGACTCGATAAGCTTCGCTTTTTCTAGCCCCATCTACATTACTTACCTTTTTATGTTTTAATGTTTATATTTTGTTAACTGATGTAGTTTTTCATTGTTCTTTTATGCTTATGTATCTGTTTTCACTTGCTCTATATGTCAAATGTGTACAATGTAATATGTTACCTTGTATATATTTTATTGGTTTTTAATGTGGAAAATAAATGAAATGAAATGAAAATGAAATGAAATCAACAGATGCATTTTCAGTTACAACTGACCTTGCACATAGACGAGGCCTATTGCTTTAACTCTTTTGTTTTAATAGTTGTGGAAGAGAGCGCCATTTAATAGTTACGTTATAAAGAGATGTTGATATTGGCAAGAGGTGGGACACCCATTTATTAGAGATTCATGTCTCGGAGAATCTGAAATCGCAGTGTTTAACCTACAGCGATGCATACGCTCTTCCTTAAGTTTGATGGATGGTCTTTTTGAAAGTTAGTGGGAAACTATATTTGTTATTCAGACAGGCTCTAAACGTCCTTTTTGACATCTAGCGATGTCACTGTCGAACAATAAAGCCAAAATGTTAATAAAGACAGATTGATTAACGCATTCATATGTCACTTCTGTTATCTCCAGTAATTTTATTATTTAAAAAAGCCACAAGGATTATTGAACAGTAAATCCGATAGATGCAATTATACTCACTCAGCAAATCAATGGCAGTAACACCGACATCCACACGGATAATACTGTATTGCCGCCCTCCTATGGCAGCAAACCACATCTCATTGGTATCTACATAGACATCATCAGGAACGTAGTCTGCATTCCCGTGGATAGTTGCGATGACAGACTGTATATCAGACGGATCGTTACCTTTCCCTATTTGGACTTCAGCATCATAATATAAACGGAGATACAAACCTTGAAACACAACCCGAAATCCATTCGTAGCGTTTGTTTGTAGGAAGGTTGCCTCATAAAATCGTCCTGTGTAGGCGCTTTCTATGGAGATTAAATGTGATTCGCCTTCCCGAAGATATACAGCTGAATAATCTGTAAGAATTATAAACAAAAATGATATTAAGATAAACAAGAAATTAAAATCTGTAGAGCACTCTGACAAGTTCTTCAACTAGGAATTCGTAAATAAGCTTCATCACCTTGCACTGAGCCGTCTGGGAACCTCTCCGGAAAAGATAAACCTTATTTTATTCAAACGATTTGATCCCCTTAAGTTACTTAGATATAGGAATATAGGTCATTCCCAAAACGGTTGTCGACCTGACCGTATCTGTCAGAGCTCCCAAAACAGAGCCCAAAGTCAGGTCGGTTTCTAACATATCTACCTCATGCACGATAATCTGTTGGGAGACATAATGACTGGACATTACAACACATTTTAAATGTTTCCTCATAAATCATATGGACACAATTTTTATAGGAAACCTCCTCTGTTCATTACAAAATATAATTTTGACAACATTTGGTGCTTGGACCCGATTTCATGGGGTCTGCTCAGGTGGTAGAGGGTAACACGCAGCTACTCTCAGCCTGTCACACATTTTTTTATTCAATGACTTAGATAATATCAGTTACTTTAGGGGTCAAGTTTTGTAAGTGAAATGATTGAACATTTCAGGACAAATCCCTGGTCCCTATCAAGTGGTAAAAAGTCGTTGGAACAAATGGGATACCCTATTAGGCCGAGGGCAAAAAAGCCATACCCCCCCCCCCATTACTGAAATGTCCAAGAAAATTCCATGCGACAGATAAATCAAGTCTATCTTTTACAAAATGGGGAAAGTTCACCGTAGAAATACAATATATTAATGAATTTCATAATTTCATAAGACAGGGGAAAAAATTGTGAGAGAATGCGAAATATATGGCTCTTTATTTTAGCACCCTTATTCCCACCTAATTCCAACAATTCCGCGTTTGTGTACCTGAGACCTGTTTTTATAAAAATTTGTTATCAGTAACAAGTTATAATAAATGTTTCAGCTACTGAAATGGTGGGATTTGATTGGCCGAGAGCAAATTTTCATAATTTTTTAGAAATAGTTATTAATAACATATCCTACAAAATCATTTAGTACAACAATAACCTACCATACTTATAAGAAACGCAGTATACAAATGATAGGAATTGTGTGCTCAAGGTGACTTTGGGCATGGTTGAATATAATGAGAAAATAAACACCTCGAGCATCTAACACCCACGAATTGGAACTGTCCAATTTGTATTCTTGTCTTTTACTTTCTAAAAGCATCCTTTTTATTTCTGTCGTAGAGGATGCTATTCTCTTTTCCTGACTGCGATAAACCATGAATTTGATCACCAGAATAACATGATTCACTAATTTTTCTAAACCTCTACTTCGATGATTTAACCCTAAATGTACTTCTTTCCACGTCAGTTTTTTTAGTATTGGAATATTTAAAGCGTTTACATTTCCACCCTGCGCACATTTTATTTGTTTACATTCAAAGAAAACATGTCGATAAGTTTCCTCATCTTTATCACAAAATGAACAGTTTTCACTTCTTGTAAACTGAAAACGATATAAGTGATGATTTGTGTAAATTATATTGTACAATAGTTTGGATTGAAACTCTTGGAGTCGGCTATTTAGGGTAGATTGCCTTTGTCTAAATAGATCTGCTCTGGTGTGAAGACAGATTTTGAAATTAAACTGATACGTTGGAAAAACGTGTTATACTTAATTTGTAGATCATCTTTGATGTCACATCCGAACAATTATATATCTTTTTGAAAAAGCAGAATTAATTAAAGAACTAATTCGTTATAATTTGGTCTATGCGTGAATATATACAATACTACTTATATCCAACTACGAGTAATAGTGTAATAGATTTGTTGTATCGTTAACAAATCCTCTATTTTTCCCCTCTCTCTCTCTTCTATCCTCTTCCCTCTCTCTCTCTCTCCCTCTTTTCTTCCTCTCTCTCTCTTCTCTCTCTCCCTTCTCTCTCTCTCTTTCCCCTCTCTCTCTCGCTTCTCTCTCTCCCCCTCTCTCTCTCTCTCTCCCTCCTACTTTCTCCATCTCTCGCTCCTCTATCTCTCCGTTCTCTCTCTCTATTCCCCCCACTCCTCTTTTTCTTTGCCCCTATTTCTCTATCTATCTCTTCCTCTCTCTTTCTATCTTCATCTCTCTTCGTCTCTCTTCCTAACTCCCTCTTCCTTCTCTCTCCTTCACTTTTCCTCTGTATCTCCCCCTTCCCTCTCTTTCCCTCTTCCCTCCCTCTTCCTTTCTACCCTTCTTTTTCCGTCCCTCTCTTTCTCTCTCGGCTCTCTCTCTCTCTCACTCTCCCTCGTCATTTCTCTCCTTCTCGATTTCTTTTTCATCTCTCGCTTTTGTCCTGCTAAATGTAGCCAGGAATAAATAAGTAAATAATGAATATTGTTATTATTTTGCATACACCAATATAATTATGTCAGCCACAATCTCTTTTGTTTTGTAGCGTTTGGGAGGGGGTAGAATAATGTAAGCATATATATGTTCTATATATTTGTATAACAGAGCATTCGTAACTTTTGTTTTTAAATGGGGTCTATAAAATACAAGCTACGATTTTTGTTTAAAGATTCCTTCACTTGTTTTATCACCACTGTTACAATTCTACTTATATTATGTATATAATTTGTTGTCAAATCTATTCCTTTCTTACCCCAAATGTGTATAATATTTTTTTTATTCAACCTATAGATTTATCGAATGCTCATTTGATTATTCAAGATTCAAGATTCAAGACAATTTATTGCCTGATTTAAAAAAATACAGAAATTCGTCCTCCACTGGCGAGTGACATACACATACAACAATATAAACAATATATAACAAAATTCGGGGGGGGGGTATGACCTATTATTTGCATTTAAATAAATAAAACAAAGAACTAGTGGTATTGTATAGTTGTATGATCCAGTCCTGTTTTTCCCATACTCTTCTTCCTTCTTCTTCATCTTTTTTTCTTTTCTCCTCTGTAGATTTGTATAATTGTTTGAGCACATATAAGTTGTTGTTGTAGGTAATAGTTTAATGGCGTTCATTCAGTATTGAATATATACGCCATATCTTCAATTTTATAAGAAAATCAGTTATACATAAGAAAACTGAGAATAAAGATTTGTAATGATATAATTAATTATTAAGTAACGCAATTTATTATGAGTCTCTGGATGGTTTGCAACTTTGTGTTTCTGCTTTTTTTAAAGTTTAATCTGGTCAGCCCGGTTTCGATTGCATGGAAATATAAGGGGCGGTCACGCCCTGCGCCTCCCATGTAGTGCCGCCCTGGTGATGTTACATGAACCTCAGGTTGCCGAGTATTTCCCCGTACATTAGGCCAGTTTCGGCTATTACGTAATGCGCGGTTACTAGGTCCGTCAAGCTTTGCCATGCCGCCATATTGAATCTGTGCATTTTGACTGCCGGTCTTGCTGTTAAATTTCATTCATATCTTTCTATCAAAACTGCGTTTATATATATGAATTTCTGTTTTGGCCGGAAATGTCTTCCAACTTGACATTCAACAAGCTGAATTTCAGGCAGCTGCAATAATTTCTTAGAAAAAGAGGAGTTTCGACCACGGTATACACCCTGGAGAAAAGACTCGTTAAAATTAGCGTCCGCAGAAGCAGATTACCCTGCCCGTAGCCCCTGACCTATGGGGCCTTGTGTCACTCGGTAGACGTGACTGTGTGTGGGGAGATTACAACGGGCAGGATTTTCGTTTAGTGAACTAGTTACATACCTCCCTTAGGTTTGACGATATTCCTGACTTTGGGACATATGACGTATTAAATTAACTAGTAGAAAATTATGATCGTTGAAAACCGTCGACTTGAAGACTTTAGAATAATATATTATTTTCCGATGGCCATGTGGAGAAGCTCGAGTACGTACAATCCCCCCTCTAGCTAGCTCACGGCAGATAGCGACTCGTGTGTTTTTAGACTACAGGTCAAATTAAACCGACGCAAAAAGAAAATATATATATATGTTAAACAAACAAAAAGTAATAGAAAATGTAATAACATATTTATTTTTAAACTGTTTTCTTTATTATAATAATTGCTTTTTAAAAAACGAAGGTCCGGCATAATTATAACACTATTAACTTTTATTTTATGATAATCATACTTGATTCCATGTTCATAAGTTCATTTTTCCCCTCAAATTTATTTATTTATCATTATTCATCATTCTTATTCTTCTCTTTTATCGGACGACATTATTTTATAAATATTATTTTTTATTTATATAGATCTAAAGATCGACCTTATATTATCTGTCATCATTATTACCTTTATCATTTTTTCTCGTTATAATTGTTAATAATATTGAATCTGTGGTCCAGGGGCGGCGATTTCTTTTCACGACCGGGGGGGGGGGGACGAAATGAGAGGGACGAGGGAGCAGTGGCGTAATGAGCAATATCTTCTTTTTTTTGGGGGGGGGGGAATTACCACCACTCTTATGTTACGCAGGCCTTGGAAACGTTTTTCGAAGTGGGAGGGGGGGGGGCTAAAGTATTTACGATCAGGTAGAGCAAAGCAAAGCAAAGTGAAGCGTAAATTGGCGTGGGGTCCAGAGGAATAGCCCCGGCGGCGCTCCATGTAGCTCAGGGGTTTTAGGCTTTATGGGTTTTATTTACGGTCAGATGAGTATATTTTGATACCTTATTTGTGACAATGGCATGCAGGTTACTAATTAGAGTGGGGTCCGGGGGGCGGAGCCTCCAGATCGAAGCTCAGGAGTTTTATGCATTAAATTACGATCAGGTGAGCACCCATGGGGCAGAGCCCCAATAAGTTAGGCATTTAATTACGGTCAGATGAGCAACCAGGTGCCCTCTAAAGGCCCTTGGCGGGGTCCAGGGGGCAGAGCCTCCGGAAGCTCAGGGAAATATCAAGCCATTTCAGCAACATTTGTAAATCACTGGTATCGAATTAGAAATAAACCACGTTTGAATTTCAATTGGGGGGGGGGCTGCCCCCAAAGCCCCCTCCCCATCAGTACGCAGGTGCAAGGAGCAATAGTGAATGAGAGGGGTGAAGGTGACGGAAGTGACTACCCCCTCACAGGTTTTTGAAGTTTTGTTGTATTAAAAAATTACAGTCCTTAGCAGAACTATAGTGTAAAACGAGCAGTATACTTTTTCACACTTCACTTTTCTCGGTATTTACTTGTACATTTTGAAGGATATTATACGAGGGAGCGTAGCTACCGAGTGAGACGATTTGTGCATCTTTATTTGTCTAAACGCTGCACTCTTAGGCCCTCCAGAGCCCAAACGTGTGTTGCAGTCTTTAGTCAGTATTTGCTATACATTTTTTTCACTTCGAATTTTGAGAGGGGGGGGGGGGGGTCGTACGATCCCCCTCAAAAAGTTGAGGGGGAACGTGTCCCCCCCCCTCCGGGGCGCCGCCCCTGATGTGGTCATTGTGCATGCTTCTCGTTAGCCGTTTCTTGGCCGCCTTGAAATAGTTCGTATCGAGGCGTTTCATGAACATTTTTTTATCCGTAAGTTTTCATTATTTTTTTATTATGAAAATGTAAATCGTGCCTACACGAACACGAACAAGTGGTACGCGCGCGCACGCACGTTCTTCTGCAAGCATAGCTAAGGTGACTGTGTGTGCGAACGGTTGGAAAATAGTTCATCACTTTTTTCATTTCTACGTCAAATTTGTACTCAGTTTCAAGCTAAATTGCAAAATTGAATAGAAATTACAGATATCGGCTAACTGATATTTGAGTTATTCGCCTTCGGTTTCATCATGCTTTCAAGCCAACGTCGCATATATCATCGACCTCCGTTTTTCTTCTTTTTTTGAGGGGGTATCGTGCGCTGCCTGTACCGCGGACTTGCCCGAACAGGTTTGCCTGCAAGATGTGAATCGCTAATGCACGTTCCGTTAAACAGCAATGCTTTTCCATTATTCTTGCCGAAAACTCAACGATTTTAATGATGAAATGTATGAAGAACAAAATCACATCTCAAAGATATGCACCGCGAGTTCTTTGTTTGACCGACCCTCCGATTACGTAATGCGATTTAAAGGTCTGTGAATTACATTGCGAAACTGGCCTATTGGGGATAACAAAATACTGTGCGAAGATTTTACGGTGGAAACGGTGATATCAATTATGTGCGAGAAATTCACAGTGTAATCGGGGATATCAAGCATGTGCAAGAACTTTACCATAATCGGGGATATCAAATCTGTGTGATATTTTTAAGCAAAGGTCCCCTTACACAAAAATATAAAAGCAATGTGTATCAGAAATAGAAATGGGGGACCTTTTCCAAAAGACCAGAACAAGAGATGGCGATATTATTTAATTATTTTTAAGCGTTTCTAAAATCATTTCAAACGATTTGAAAATCGGGGCTATCCCTGATATACCAAATATTCCTGATTGGAAAGTGTGATACGCACAGTTGTCCCCGATTTACACCCAATACAAGATCACGCACACACACACACACACGCACGCACACACACGCACACACACACACAAAGAGTCACGTGTACCAAAAGATGTATGCATAGTAGTAGTGCATCGCAACCGTTCCAGGATTATTTTTTTCCTAACCGAAAATAGATATATTCGCCTCGCCGTCCCTATGTATCAAAGTTTTCACATTTCCTAAGGTGGCGTGTTAATGTACCTAGCTCTTCAGCTAATTTTCACGCACACGCACACACCCACACACGCACCCGCACACACACACACACACACACACATACACACGCACACACACACACACACACACACACACACACAAAGAGTCACGTGTACCAAAAGATGTATGCATAGTAGTAGTGCATCGCAACCGTTCCAGGATTATTTTTTTTCTAACCGGAAATAGATGTATTCGCCTCGCCGTCCCTATGTATCAAAGTTTTCACATTTCCTAAGGTGGCGTGTTAATGTACCTAGCTCTTCAGCTAATTTTCTTTCCTCTCGTTCACTTTCCCTCAATCTTTGTTTAATTTCTTGAGGAGTTGGGGGTTTATTTTGAGTTCTGCTATAAGCAGAAATCATATATTTGATTGAAAGCATAATGTGATTAATTAACTGCTCCTTCCCTACTTTTAAAACTTTTATACCAATGTAAATTCCCTCCCAGTTTATATTTTTAATATCCAATAAATTGAATAAATCACCACAATCTCTCCAGAGAACTCTTTTTTCACAAGTACAAAAACTGATGTTCACAGGTCTCTTCATTTTTATCCAAAAAAGGAAAATATAGGCTATTACTAATTGAAAATTTAAATGCAAACAGATGTTTCCTCGTATACATAAGTTCACATAACATTTAAATTGAAATTCCCTTAACCTACTACCTACTATTTAAAGTACATTTCCTAGGTCTTAAAAATATTGTATGAATGTCTTTTTTCGGAGTGATTATTTATCCTCTCCAAACGTCCAACTGCCTATGACTTTCGATTTTTCATATTCACCAATGCTGCATATATTGTTTTCGATGTAACGTCAATCAAAGTATTAGCGACGCAAATTCTAAATTAAATCAGTGTCCCTACACGAACCATTTTTTCTTCAAAAAATATTTCCATGTCAACGGAATACTTTTAAATAGCTGGTGAAGCCAAATTACTTCTGCTTCATTTAATTCCATCCTTAGAAAATCCCTAGTCAAATTAATTTCGCCTTCACCATCAACCAAATAATATAATTTCTATATTTTTCTAAGAAATATATTTTCATCATAACACATATGTCCGTTCAAACGAATAAACTTACAGTTTAAAATAATGTAATTTCTTTTACATGTAGTTGTCGGTGTTATCGATTCCCGATTTCGCATATATCGTGTTGACATCGCATGTATCCAGTAAAACTATCTGCACGGTAATTGACCAATCAAATTGCAGGGATTCTTCTACCAATTATATAATACTATATATCATATTTTCTTTGACTCACTGCATGCTAATTCATCCTCGTAATCATCGCAGTGGTAAAATCCATCGCACAGGACAGTCGGTGACCGTGACACGCTCATGTTGGAGCTCGAACAATGAAATAAGGCTGGTAGAAGAGAGAAAATAGAAAATATATATAGACAGCTCATAATTTTCACCGTTGAGTACACTCAGTTTTCTTTGACTACTTCTTCAATAGGGGACATTGTGTATCGTCAAGTCACATGTTTGTTGTATTATCCTCAAACCGAATGCATACAAGCGATTTCATTGGTTATTGTGTACAATCATAACGATGTAATTATTAGTTCGGTATAGTCAGTTTGGGGTCGGTCATTATTTTTGTTGGTGTGACAACAGTATGAAGTACACTGAGCAATGCATTGATATCCAACCTATACATGATATTATTCAAATAAGACGAATCGAGAATGATCACGATTCATATGTAACTTTTGTGATATCAGTCATTTCATTATTTTAAAAAGCCACAAGGATTATTGAACAGTAAAGCCCGATAGATGCAATTATACTCACTCAGCAAATCAATGGCAGTAACACCAACATCCACACGGATCACGCTGTCTAGCCGCCCTCCTATAGCAGCGAACCACATCTCATTGGTATCTACATAGACATCATCAGGCTCGTAGTTTATGGGTCCATGGATAGTTGCGATGACAGACTGTATATCAGACGGATCGTTACCTGTCCCTATTAGGACTTTAACATCATCGTTTCTGAGATACAAATCTTGAAACAGAACTCGATATCCATTCGTAGCGTTTGTTTGTAGTAAGGTCGCCTCATAAAATCGTTCTGAGTCGGGGTTTGGTATGGAGATGAAATGTGATTCGCCTTCCCGAAGATATACAGCTGAATAATCTTTTTATTTTTAAATGAGTTTAAGATAGACAAGAAATGAAAATAAAAACAAGTGACTTTCGCATCTGTAGAGGATTCTGATCAGTTCTTCAACTAGGAATTCGTAGATAAACTTAATCACATTGCAGTGACTAGTCTGGGAACCTCTCCGGAAAAGATATACTTTATTTTATCCATACGATTCGACCCCCTTAAGTTACTTAGATATAGGAATATAGGTCATTCCCAAAAAGGTTGTCGATCTGACCGTATCTGTCAGAGCTCCCAAAACAGAGCCCAAAGTCAGGTAGGTATTAACCTATCTACCTCATGCACGATATTCTGTTGGGAGACATAATAACTGGACATTACAAAAAAAAATACATGTTTTCCTATAACTCATATGGACACAATTTTTAGAGGGAAACGTGCGCATTTCATTACAAAATATAATTTTGACCAAATTTGGTGCTTGCACCCGATTTCATGGGATTTGTTGAGGTGGTTAAGGGAATTAACACGACAGCTACACTCAGCCTGCCACACATTTTATCAATGGCTTAGATAATATCAGTAAATTTGAAAGGTAAAGTTTTGTGAGTGAAATGAGTGAAACTTTCGGGACAAGTCCCTGGCCCCTATAGAGTAGGAAAGAGTCGTAAGAACAAAATGGGATACCCTCAATCCCTCATAGGCCGAGAGCACAAAAGCCAACAACAAAAAAGGGCATTTTTTGGAGAGAAAAAAGGGCGCCTTCAAAGGTATATCCTCAAAGAGAAATTATATAATTGTTTAGACATTGGTATATACCCCAATATTGTGATTACATTATCAGGGATGATTTTAATATTTGTTTCTCTTTTTACATCATATAAGATATTGCTTTAAGGTAATACAAAGTTTTGGTATGGGGTCATGAATTTGGTTCAAATGAACATATTGGAAGCATATGCGATCCTACAATATTCAGTGATCATTGTCGTGGTTGAAATCGAGTTTAAAGTTATAAAATTGTAAATAATACACTCGTTATGTTGTATAACTCTCCCTCAAGGTTAAGATATTAATTAAGCTATAAAACAATGTTTCTTGACTAAAATCGGCCGAATAGCTATTCCCGTTTGGAAATTATATATCACAACTACATACTCTGAGATTTACATGGTCGCAGCTACCATTAAACGGCCGTAGGCGCTTTTTGAAATTTATCAAAATTTACCGGGAGACCGGTAAACTTTTATATTCAAATTTTCTCGAAAGAAGAAGTGTTTTAGGGGCTAAATTTTCTAGTGCTTATAATACATACACAGGGCATCCAAATATATCAAAATTGTTTAGAATCACTATCCACCCAATTTTCAAAATTTCCAAAAACTTTTGCATTACCTTTACGCATCATTCTTTGCAGTTGTGTATGATGGTCTAAAAATTCATTTGCGAGCGAGGAAAATTTAAAAAAATTTGAGGTCGCAGTGCGAAAAATTACATTTTATAAAGAGAAAAAACCCAATCCTGATGGGGTTATAAGCACATACTCATAACGGAAGACTAAAAAGACCTTTGATAAGTTACATAATTATAACATCTAGGCTATAACTACGAACGAGCGTAGCAAGCGAGCTTTGGATGGAAATTGCTCTTAGTCGTTTGAATTAAGGGCACGTTTAATAATGAGAGGAAAAGGGGACACTTATCAAAAGGGTTAAGACACTTATAAGAAAAGAAAAGGAGCCCGTGTCAAAGTACAAAGGCTAATTATCAGAGGTGAAAATGGGGCACTTCTTACACCTAAAAAAAGAGGCACGCACCAGGGATGAAAAAAGATTTTATAAGAATGGGAAACGGGCATTTGTCGACGGAAAAGAAGCACCCATCAGATTATGATGGGGGCATTTATAAGAAGTGAAAATGGGCATTTATGAAAAAGGGATAGGTTCCTTATTAGAAAGGAAGAAGGGGCACATATCATTTTTAAAAGGGTAATTATCAGAGGTGAAAAGGGGCAATTATGAGAATGAAAAAGGGGCACTAATGTTAAAGGGAAATGTGCATTTGTTGAAAGAAAAGGGGCACCGATCAGATTTTGATAGGGGTATTTATCGGAGGTGAAAGGGGGCTTTTATGAGAAGGAGGGAAGTGGCTCTTATTAAAAAGAAAAAGAGGCACACTTTATGATGTTAAAATAAACAGGGCACTAATCAAAGATGAAAAGGGGTAATTATGAGAAGGGGAAGGGGCACTTATAAAAAGGAAAGAGGCGCCGCCTCTGCATGAAACATGTTATCAATAACAAGGTAAAACAACTGTTATTAATTACAAGTTTCATGAAAGAGACCCCTGGTGTAACTAATGAGGGATATGCTCATTGGGGTTTCTGCTAATTTGCTTATATAAGTTGTATTTTATATCATGTATATAGTAAAAGGCAGCAGAACATAATGTCTCAGAACATGGAAATGTAGTCAAAACGAATTTCAGTATCAAAACTAAGGAGGTATTCTTTTACTTACTACATGATAATTCATCCTCATAATTGTCACAGTCGTAATGTCCATCACAAACTAACGTCACTGACACGTTCATGTTTGATCCCGAACAAGGAAAGAAATCTGAAACAGAAAAAGAACAATGTGTGTTTTTTTCAAATAATAATTGAAATCAACTGATGGATTTTCAGTCACATCTGATCTTGCACATAAATTATTCCATTTACTTTTTTGTTTTAATAGATGTAATATTTTAACAGAAGGGAGCACGATTTAATAATGAAGTTAAAAAGGGCTGTTGATTTGTCAAAAGGTGGGACACCTATTTCATTTATTAAATATTCATGTCTCGGAACATCTGGAATCGTAGTTTATAACCTACAGCGATGCATACGCTCTTTTTAAGTTTGGTTGATAATCTACTATTCGGGCAGCCTCGAAACGTCCTTTTTTCCACCAAGAGATGTAACTGTCTAACAATTAGCCAAAATCTTAACAAAGAAAGGTTGATCAACGCATCCATATGTCACTTCTGTTAACATTTTATTAGTTAGAAAAGCCACAAGGATTATTGTGGGGACATTGTGTATCGTCAAGTCACATGTTTGTCGTATTATCCTCAAATCGAATGCATACAAGCGATTTCATTGGTTATTGTGTATAATCATGACGATGTAATTATTAGTTCGGTATAGTCAGTTTGGGGTCGGTCATTTTGTTGGTGTGACTACAGTATAAAGTACACTAAGCGATGCATTGATATCCAACCTATACATGATATTATTCAAATAAGACGAATCGAGAATGATCACGATTCATATGTAACTTCTGTGATCTCAGTCATTTCATTATTTTAAAAAGCTACAAGGATTATTGAACAGTAAAGCCCGATAGATGTAATTATACTCACTCAGCAAATCAATGGCAGTAACACCAACATCCACACGGATATGACTGTTTAGCCGCCCTCCTAAAGCAGCAAACCACATCTCATTGGTATCTACATAGATATCATCAGGCTCGTAGTTTGTATATCCATGGATAGTTGCGATGACAGACTGTATATCAGACGGATCGTTACCTGTCCCTATTTGGACTTCAACATCATCATTACGGAGATACAAATCTTGAAACAGAACTCGAAATCCATTCGTAGCGTTTGTTTGTAGTAAGGTTGCCTCATAAAATCGTTCTGTGTAGGTGGTTGGTATGGAGATGAAATGCGATTCGTCTTCCTTAAGATATACAGCTGAATAATCTGTAAGAATTTTTTTCAATGAGTTAGAAATAACCAAAAATTAAAAGAAAACATTTTCGCATCTGTAGAGGACTCTAACAAGTTCTTCAACTAGGAATTCGTAAATAAGTTTCATCACCTTGCACTGACTAGTCTGGGAACCTCTCCCGAAAAAGATATAGGGTAGGTGCAGGGAATTGGAGACCACCAAGCTTGAACCCATCACTGTCTGGCCGTGTTGGCTCCAATATTGCTATAGCGCCATTGGTGGCCTTTAACAACACTACTGCATATATCAAAATCATTTCGAAGACTACAATGTGCTTTTTCTGCGAGAAAATTGGAAAAATTGACCAAGGTAACCAATTTTGATCGTAAAATTTTGCTCTGATATAAAAACACAGTTTTCACTGAATGTTGTGGTGTATGCAGATATAAAGGGGTGGCTCTTAAAAAGTAGTTTTAAAATGAAGTTTATGAAGTGTGCCAACCATCACAGAAAACTTATGTCCATTGTATATTGTGAATGGGTGTTGCACATTATGAATGTGTGCAGGTAATTGGGGACACCCGGTCCAAGATTTATTATTATTATTATTATTATTCATTCATTGGTATTTAATTATCGACCAGCAGCACAAGGCTAAAAGGGGTAATTTACAAAGGTACAGTGATGTAAATTATATACATGTACAATAGTATTTAATACGAAACATGGTAAATAAATATGTAACTTAATGACAATACAGCATAATTATATTGCGTTCGTTTTTGTACATTACGTGAAAGGATGTACCAGCAGAAGATATACAAGAGCAGGGGAAGGTATATGGTTCATGAAAGTGAGAGTGATCAAGCGAATGGAGTAGAGAGAGAGAGAGGATGGGAGAAAAGGGGAGTTACAAAGAAAGAAAGGAAGAGAGAGACAGAGAGAGAGAGAGCAGGGAATGGAATGATCATAATTAAATAAACATATTATTCCTAATTACATCTAATACATTAATGAAAATTAAGAGAGTCAGATTTCGGCGAGACAACAATAATCAGCATACAAGTACATGCTAGAAGAGAGAAAAGGGAAGGTTAAAAGAAAAAAAAGAAGGAGAGAAGTTTGAAGAGAGAGGAAGAGGGAGAGAGAGAGATGGGGTCGTTTTTTGTGAATGTCGAGTATGCCGAGGACAGTCAATGACCCGATGCTCGTTGGTTAATTGTCCATGTACAGAAATATTTTGGGGTTCATTGTTTTAAAATCGTTAAAATTACAGTAAGTTCATTGGCTGCATATATCTCTTTCAAAAAGTGTTTGAACTAACCATAACAATCCCATTTTCATACAAATTGTATTTAAAATGTCTTGATTTGTAACTGTCCCTTATTACCTGCACATGTAGGTAAAGAGAGACCTTTGGTGCTGACGTCATTAATCATTGTTATCTTATTAATCAGTTACATCATGCCCACAATTTTGTTACCAAATAAAGAGAAGAAGTTACTGAAGAAAATACAAAACTTTCTGTATGTGTAACATTTTTCATGTTTATGTAAATTATGTAAATGTGCTTAAGGGTCTCCAATTCCTGCACCTACCCTACCTTATTTTATTCATACAATTTGACCCCCTTATTTACTTAGATATAGAAGTATATAGGTCATTCCCAAAAAGGTTGTCGATCTGACCGTATCTGTCAGAGCTCCCAAAACAGAGCCCAAAGTCAGGTCGGTTTCAACCTATCTACCTCATGCACGATTATCTTTTGGGAGACATAATGCCTGGACATTACAAACATTTTAAATGTTTTCCTATGAATCATATGGACACATTTTTTTTATAGGGAAACATTCTCTGTTCAATATAATTTCGACAAAACTTGGTGCTTGGAACCGATTTCATGGAATCTGCTGAGGTTATTTAGGGGGGTTAACACGACAGCTACACTCAGCCTGACACACATTCTATCAATGGCTTAGAAATGATCAGTAACTTTGAGGGGTCATTTTTTTTTAGTGAAATGAGTGAAAATTTCAGGACAAGTCCCTGGCCTCTATCAAGTTGTGAAAAGTCGTTGGAACAAAATGGGATACCCTCGATCCCTCATAGGCCGAGTGCACAGAAGCCATAACCCCAATGACTAAAGTATTCCAGAAAGTTCTACGAAACAGACCGAACAAGTTTTATTTTAAAAATAATGGAGAAAGTTCACCGTAAAAATAGAAGATATTAATGAATTTCATAATTTCACAAGACAGGGGAAAAGAATGTGAGAGAATGCGAAATATAAGACTTCATATAGTTTCCCTACCCGCATTTCAACAATTCCGTGCTCGTGTACCGAGCACAAAATGAAGTCGATTTAAACCCATCTTCCATACGCACGAAATTTCGTTGGTAGAAATTATAACTGGACAATACACACACGAGAAAGATCATGATTAGGGATATTTAATATAATATTTACTTTTATATAGCGCTTAATACACTGTCTCTAAGCGCTTGACAAATATGTCAATATCAGACGCCCCTTAAAGAATGGGGACATTTTCCCCTATAAATCATATGGACACAGGCTTTGGGGAAAACATTCTCTGTTCATAACAAGATATAAAGACTGGCCTGTCCTGACATGGCGACATATAACTTCATATTGACAAATTATGTTGCTTGGACCCAGGACCCGACTTCATGAGGTATGTTGAGGTGGTTTAGGGGGAAGGTGACCCGACAGCTTCACTCAGCTTGCCACACTTTTAACTTAGATGATCTCAATAACTTTAAGGGTAAAATTGTATGAGTGAAATGATTGACTATTTAGGTCTTTGGCTTCTACCAAGTTGTGAAAAGTCGTTGGAACAAAATGGGATACCCTAATAGGCTGGACGCACAAAAGCAACTAAAATATCCAAGAAAAGTCCACGAGACAAACAAAACAAGTTTGTCTTCAAAATAATGGAGAACATTCACCGTAAACTGCAACTAATGAATATATGGCTTCATATTTCCGCACCAGTATTCAACCGATTCCGTGAATGTGAACCTCGGCCCTGTTTCATAAAATATCCAACGCAATCCAACGTCACTGACACTTTCATGTTCGATCTCAATTTAAGAAAGAAATCTCAAACCATTAAGAGAATGTTTAATGTTAATATTTACCCACTTCTTATTATTACTACACTGAAATTAGTTTTTTTTTTAATGAAATACAATATGTACCCTAAGTTTTGGTTCGTGCACCCTATCTTTTATTTTAAACATTTTTTTAAAACAAACGTTACGAAATTCTATTAATATTGACAAGTGTTGATACATAGGCCTACTCGCACGTGCTCGGAACTGAAACTAACGTACTGTAAATTGATATCATATTCATGTACTGAATGTAAATCAAACTTTACGAGTACATTCAGTGTATTAAAACCGTGTGCCTATATACCATAGACCTACATGACCAATTAAAGGAGAATGAACCAAAATGGGATAACCTAATAGGCCGAGAGCACAAAGCCATAACCACAATGACTGAAATATCCAAGAAAATTTCACGAGACAGACGAAACAAGTCTATCTTTAAACTAACGGAGAAAATTCACCGTAAAAATACAAGATATTGATGAATTTCATAATTTTATAAGACAGGGGAAAGAATGTGAGAGAATGTGAAATATATGACTTCATATTTTCGCACCAGTATTTTACACGGGCATGTAGTCAAAACGAATTTCAGTATCAAAACTAAGGAGGTATTACTTACTACATGATGATTCATCCTCATAATTGTCACAGTCGTATTGTCCATCGCAAACCAACGTCACTGACAAGTTCATGTTTGATCCCGAACAAGGAAAGAAATCTAAAGCCATATAGAGAGAACGATAAATGTTATTAAATACTCGCTATTTATAATGATTAGTATGAATACTATTACTATTGACTATTGTTGATACATAGGCCTACTCGCACGTGCTCGGAACTGAAACTAACGTACTGTAAATTGATATCATATTTATGTACTGAATGTAAATCAAACTCTACGAGTACATTCAGTGTATTAAAACCGTGTGCCTATATATCATAGACCTACATGACCAATTACAGGAGAATGAACCAAAAATCATGAGAATTAACATAATCTTCTTTCAGAAAATGCCAGATTTTTGTCAAAAAACTTAAAACTACTCCTTTTTTACTACAATGTAGGATATCTCCTTTTTTACCATTTCATTCACGTGTACGTGGAATTCAGAGTAGACAGTGATAGATTTACATTTATGTCCCCCCCTCCAAAAATAAAAAAAATAAAAAAAATATCTAGGCCTATAAACATTGATAAATAGTTAAATTCGTAAGCGGTATACGTTTATTCAATGTTACTTACCCCCGACTGCAATGTGGATGAGGGATACCATCCACAGAATGAGGAGAAGCTGGACAACTAAGTGTGGTTTCCTGAAACACTTCATTTTCTTTCTGTTCACGACACTGGGGTTTAAAAAAACAAAACAATGATGTCATACGATACAATTAAAATAATTATAATGATAATAATAATAATAACAATCGGATTTACATAGCACATTTTTGATTTGATTTGATTTATTTATTTCTGTTTGATTTTCTTTTTCTTTTGCATTTTTACAAATATATAACAAACTAACACTGCAAATTTACACATGACAAAAGAATATATGTAGAATAAAGTAAGGCTGGCTGTAACTAATCGAAAACATCAAACAGGAGGGTTGACAAAGTAAGCAAAGCTTGATAGTATGACAACCCCTAAAGGATACATAATAATACAAATATGGAGGAACAAAATATTGGTAAAAGGGGAAAAAGACAGAAAAAGAAGAAGAAAAAAAGAAATAGTGGATGCACATCAGGATTCACAGATGAACGTGGTAGTTGGATTTCAATTTGTTATATAGAGATATTTTTTTAAAGAAGATGCAAATTTGAATATTGAGTGGCCAACTTGGGATATAATAGAATGAGAAGACTCGCGAGGTTCGGACAATGTGAATGTGGGATCAGCCAGCTGGTTTTAAACCTGGGCCTGCGAGTCGGAGCCTAGCTTGAAATGTTTGTATACAAGGCAGTGTTTATTCAGTATCCCAAGTAGGCCACTCTTTATTCATACGTTTATTCATACCAGGTCATGGAAGGTTATAATCAATGTTTCAATGAATGGAGTCAAGGTACCGTTCTTAAGTAACTGGGTTATGGAATCCAGCGAATTCGTGTTCAGAGAGTCAAAATTATAATGATGGATATATTAATACAATAAACCAGACTGTCTAATCAAGCTATGATAATTGCAACTTTTGTTCAATTTGAATATTTGTTCATGGGAGTACTGTGGTATATTAGTGAGGGTTCTTGACTCCCATACGAGAGTTTCTGGGTTCGATCCTCGCTCGATGCTTACATCCTTCGACAAGCTGTTTTGCCTACATTCGTCCCTTTCTAAATCCTCTTATTGCGGGGTCCTCAGGAAACCATGTTTGATACTAATAGAGCTACCCTGGATAAACAAGAGTGCCACAGTCAACTCTGTCACAAACCAAAAATAATCTTTTAATTTTGAAATCAGTTTCTAACTTTGACCGTAAAAATTGGTTCATTTTGTTGAATCATTTTGTTAAAGAATGACAATAGTTCTTGAGGAATAATAAAGTTGAAGTTACGCGCTCCATTAATGAGTGGAGAAAGTTCGAATAAGATAAATACGGACTGACTAAAATATCTTTTTAATGTCATTGCTGATTTGATTCATGTTGTCGTCCGACCCCAGCCTTCCCCTTTATAACAGTATTAGCCAAAAGAAAATATATATTTCTCCAGTGGTCATCTTATTACTTATTGAGTTACTCTGAGGATGTTGTGCTCCTTTTGATCAAATTGTATTTTACCCTGCATTTCAAAGGATGTATTTCCTTATAGGTCTGGTGATTTTCCTACACCTAGGCTTTATACATTTGATGGAAAATTTAGATGGAGACGATTAGAAACATTTCATTTAAATAGCAATGTTTTCAATGCAGCAAACACATACAAACAAACGCACACGCGTGCACACTTTTTTCGCCGCCACACACTTGAAGATTTCACCCTCTTAGCTTTTTTAATCCTTTCCTTATAAGAAACGGGCCAACCCACATCTCCCCCAACACACAAAATGCACGACTCACTCGTGTTTATGACACACATCGAGATAATCTCAGGCTAAATATCAATACAGATGCTCATACAAAAACACCTTTGTGAAAAATCGCATTTGGAACTCGTTTTCTCTATTCGATATGTATCAAAATCAATCACCCTTGACGTTTCATAGATCCTCTTTTATTCACTGCATTTGACCTCGTTCCATTCCACACCTTTCTTTCACAATGCAATCGGATGACCAGATCTCACCTTTATCTTTAAGAAGTTGTTTCTATGCTGTGAGTTTGATCAATGTAAAAGTCACATTGCCAGAACATTATTCTGAAAGTATTTAAACATAATTAAAAGCACCTTTATTACTGTAAACATAAAACTACAGAAATATTCTGGGCCACATTGTTTTGAAATCGTTTCAAAATTACAGTAAGTTCATTGGCTGCATGTATCTCTTTCAAAAAGTGTTTGAACTATCTATAACAATGCCATTTTCGTTCAAATTTTATTTAAAATGTCTTGATTTGTAACTCTCCCTTATTACCTACACATTTGATTTTATTTTATTCAGACAATATAAAAATATATACATGTCTTGGGTTACAAAACAAGGTTTAGAAAAACCCATACAGGTTTGCAACCCAGATATGGACAGTAAAATGGCATACATAATTACACAGTAAATACTGATACATAAAATATCGAAGCATGACATAGGTTATAGTTCAATATAAATACAACAACAGAAATACAAGTTAGAAATTGCAAGACACTTCTATTTCAAAAATCTAGATTGAGATGTTTTACCAGAGCCGATTTAAAGGTATTTAGCGATTGACATGTAAATGATTAATGACCGTCACCAAAGTTCTGCTATTAGCAGAACTTTGGTGACGGTCATTAATCATTTACATCATGACCACAATTTTGTTACCAAATAAAGAGAAGAAGTTACAGAAGAGAATACAAAACTTTCTGTATGTGTAACATCTTTCATGTTTATGTAATTTATGCAAATGTGCTTAAGGGTCTCCAATTCCCCGACACATACCCTACATTTGCCACTCTCAACCCAGGCGTTAAATGGGTACCGGTAGGAAGCAATTCCTTGAATGCTGTGAGCGCCAAAATCGGATGCCTAGCAGAGCCGGGGTATAGTTGGAGCCCTTGAGCACCATGCATGGTGTATATGTGCGCTATATAAATATCCTATTATTATTATCATTAGTCATATCTAAATGTCACTGTCCATATTGTGATTGCTATCAATATTTAAAAAATTGCACAGTAGCGGAAAAACATAAACAATAATTTATTTTGTTACGATTGTGTGTAAACATGTTTGCATATTGTAAAGTTAACAGATAATGTGTAAAGCGATAGGAAGTAAGTTCAAATCAATGATTTATTTTTGGGAAGTGAAATGTGTAAAGTGGGAATGTCGCTGGTGGTCGCTTGGGTTGCCAGCAAAAGCGGTGAATAGGTATTATCAGACATTCTCCAGACTTATCAATTATTCCTTAAAAATTCTGTAAAAATGGTGTTCGCCATGACACCAAACGTTCGCCCATTTTCCAAGAAAACTCTGAACATAATAAAAATGTTCAACAACCTTTGGCAAGTATGACTTTCACCCTAAATGGTCTGCAATTGTACACCACTGTCCTAAGCTATTCTTTATCCGAGTGGTCTGCAAACTTTCTTTTTAATCGAAAACTATCATTCAATATTATTATTCGCCCCCCCAGGATGTGATGAATAGTTGAAGGGTAATTACAGAATAGCCAGCACATACACCGAATGGTTGGAAAAATAATAGCAATATAGTTACAGATTCGTTGAGGAATTGTGTAACCTATCTTTTCATTCTTGAAATCCATCTTTTAAGTAGGGCTTCCTTGGAAAGTAGGCCATTAAATTTATTTTTCGGCTTGAATGGAACTACCCTACTTAAATGAAACTTATTAAATAAATGTAGCAGGGTACTGCCTTTCGTCGATATTTTGAAAATGCTGAGCTCTGATTCCTCCGAGGATGAAGATGAATGTTGGACCTACCCCCTTTTTTTTTATAGAGAAAGATGATTGAAAATCACACTTCATTCCTTCTCACTGACACTATGGCAAACAATAAACAAACAAAAGAGTATACAGGAATCAGTAAATAAATTCAAAAGCAGACTGAGTCGAAAAACCCAGAAAGTAAATGCTTGTGTTGGGAACGTCCATTGCATTACACGTAAAGATAAGTTACATTAGAAACTGAGAAGAGAGTTAGGCATTGGAGGATAGGTTCATTTGAATTGCATGTTATTGCGTCCATTGTTTCGGCCTTTGATATTATGAGGTGTTTGCGATGACACCAAACAGACTTAATATATCAGTGTTATTAATAATAAGCAACACACATCTCATTAACAAACCGCCTGACAAAACTGTCCCGAGGAGTACAAAGTAGGAATATATAATAGTCCCTTCATTAACATTTTCAATATACAAAACATGATTTCTTCTTCAAGAATACTTTGCAAAATAGTATATTCTTCTGAAAGAAGGTAACAACGTCAAATAAAAAACGTAAATATGAGAAAGGGGTTGAGCGTGTAGTTAAACACATTTTGTCTTTCGAGAACAAGTGTACATATACGTTGAAGAGGGCGACCTCTGCAAGCTAATGGTAGAATGATCGAGAAATGTGGACCCACTAGGGTAGGCTCCCATGAAGGGGTATGGTCTCACGAGGATATTATTCCCGGCTATTCACAGACTGTTCAAAAGCTCTTCCTCAGTCCGTTAAAAAAAAATAATCACCAATCAGTGTAATGGTCGCTATACATTTGCCACATTCGGCGTAATGTCGCTGACTGTTCTTCAATTCGTGAACAATTCGTAACATTGAGTTTTTCTTTAACTTTGATTCAGTTGTTTTGCCTGATGTTCTTCAAACTGTCGCTACTAAACATGCCATGCACTACGTATTCATCAATTATTCAGAATTAGACTCCAACTGACTTGTAAATACTTCGCGGATAGTATAGGGTCGCCAAAAGTGCGTCAGTAATTGTGACGAACCGCGATTTGCAGCTAATTCCGCTATCGCCAAACTTTCGCCGCTCAGTGACATACGAGCTTAGTATACTCGCTTGCTTGAATATCGTTATATTCGGGTAGAAACAATGCCATAATATATGATTCTCGTATCCTGTTTAGTGCATCTTGATGACGAAATAGCAGTTAACCATTACCATAGTAAAAATCTTATATTTTGACTTGCTCCCTTCGCAAAAAAATAAAAACAGGATGGTTGATGTTCTAACAAGAGGTCCCCTTGCGGAAAAATGCGCACGTATCCTTATGGGATGAACCAAAGGTTTGCATGAAATTAGCATTTTGGTGAGTTAAAAGGTGGCTGGCAATTACCCAACATCCCTCATCTGTTGTGATATCTTACCTTTACTTTGTGAAGGAATTGCAGCTTTTAAATGATGGACACTAAGCTTCCACGGAGCTATGCATCATGACTTTAAATGGCAGATAGTAACCTATACCGCAAGCACAGTAACTGTTCTGCAAACACGACCAAACTGTTCTCGAATCACGCGGCGAGGACAGTGATGTGTAGGTGGCAATGCGTTGTATAGATATATGATTAGCACGCATGATGCACAAGATCAAAACAGTCATTTGAAAAAGAAATACAATTCTAATATAAATATTTCATATAGATCCGTTTAGTCTCATTTGAGAACGCCCCCTATCGTCAGAGTCCAGCAGCCTATAAACATGTTAGCCTATGGACTTTTATCCCCCCAACAAAATCGTTAACATTTCTTCTTTTTTTTTGTTTAAACGAAAAGCACATCCACCCCGACGTACGTTGGCACTAGCTCTTTCATTGGACCCCTCATGTCCCATTGACTTTTGAAAGTTCACCCACTGTAATTTGATCAAAATAGGTCGCAAGCTCGCCATTGCATATATAACTCATGTGTAGCAAGTCAAACTTTGGACGCAATTTACCACGCGATTGTAAGATTATAGGTCAGGCACACGAAATATAAGAAGCATGAATTATCATAGGTCAGTTCTGCTTGGTTCATTATGTCCACTTCAGCCAACCCCCCACCGTAATTTTTCCATTTAGTATAGGCAAAAATTTTGCCGAGGTAAGCAAAAACATGAATATTCATGACACACTATGGATTATTAACAGAGGGGTGCAGTTGTGCACCACATCAAACTCCCCTACCTTCAGTCAAGTATTTCATTGTATTATGTAGTTAGGTAGGTTTATTTTACTAACTGTTTAATTGTCAGATATCAAGATAGTTTAAAGATATGGAAAAAGGTTCTTTTATTTAATATTTAGCAAAGCAATCTCACATACAAAATCACTATCAAGTGTCGTCTGATCCGCCGATTGCCGTCTGCTATATACGTTCTATAGATGGCAAACTAGCTACGTTTGTGCTGGCGAAAATGAGACAACCGGAGCAATATGGGTATTTTTTTTAATTTTAAACCCTCTAAGTAGCAGCCATTAGGCTGAAATAAATTGAATGAAAAATTCAAGAGTATAAAATAAACGTCCATTGAAATAAAATGCATACAAATTTGATTAAATGAAGTACAATAATGTAGAAATGGAAAAGAACACATTGAAAATGACAGATTAGACAGATTAAATATAAAAAGGAAAAGTAAGAAGGAAGAGTAAGAAGGAGAAATCGAAAATAATGTAGAACAATTGCATAACCCATGATGATTGAAATTGGAACTACAATCAGCTATTCAAATTCAGGCATTGACAATTTGTATATTGCGATCCGTTTACATTAAAAGTTGAGATTTAGAATAGTAGATTAATCTCAAAAGTGACGAGGAATAGTCGTGAAAATGTAAAATTACATGGGCAAGACATATCAAACTATTAGTATAAGTATACAATTGTTATTCTTTTAAAATAATTTGTATTATTGTGTTTTATTTTTTATTATCGACATTGGTATATATACTATTATAATCATCCTTATTACTATAATTATCATTAAATTAACTATCATTAATAATATCAGAATTGCAGTAGTGTATGATCAACATTTAATATTATTCATCGAGAGTTTGAAAAATATTAATATCAAATAACAGATATGAAACGTAAAAGATGTCAAACATATCCGACATCTGGCCGTTTAGGCATATAAGGGGACATACAGCCAGCAATCGAATATGTTTGAATTGAATGAATAATGATACATGAGTAACGGCCAGAAAACGGAAATATGAAAACTGAATTATAAATGATACATGATTAAAGTTAAAGATATCATTTTTACCAATGGTGAGGAAACATTCATAAAAATAAAAAATCTAGGCAACACATAAAATGCGATTACTAATGATTACCGGTAATGAAATAATTGCAATCGATTAGCATAAAATTCATCTAGCATTTAAACAAAAGATGCCAAACTTCATGTCCTCTATCGATAAATGAGAAATAATTCCATAACACGTGAAAAAAGCGCGGATATAGGTTTCTAGGACAATGACCCCCTGAACAATTACCAGCGGTACAAAAACTCCCAAGGATAATTATCCCCCGGATAATTATCAATAGGAAAAGTACGCCCTGGAAAATCACCCCATAGAATATTATCCTTTAGGACAATTACCTACTAGGACAATTACCCCTAGGACAATAAACCCCTGGATAATCACGCCTAGGGCAATTACCTCCTTAGGACCGTTTCAGGACAATTACCCCCTGGAAAATCACTCCCGAAAAAGTACCCCCCGGAGAACTATACCCCAAGGACAATTACCCCCCCCCCCGCCCGAAGATTTACCCCCTGGAGAATCACCCTCCGAGGACAATTACCCCCAAGGACAATTACCCCCCTGGAAAATAACCCCCGGAGAATTTGCCCCCCCCCCCGCCCGCGGACAACTTACCCCGAGGACAACTACCCCCGAGGACAATTACCCCCGAGACATTTACCACCGAGGACAATTACCCCCGACGACAACTACCCCCCCCCCCCCCCGAGGACAACTATCCCCGAGGACAACTACCCCCATAGGACAATTCACTATAAACATGACGGACGAAGAGAGAGGACAAAATATAGTTCCTCATTCTACCCTCAACAATTGCTGTGGTAGACAAAGGAAAATCCCTTTGCTGCTATTATGCAAAAATGTGTAGAACAGGTGTCACATGCATATTCACCTGTCCTACACATTTTTACATAATAGCAGTGAAGGATGTTCCTTTGTCTACCACAGCAATTGTTGAGGGTAGAATGAGAAACTGTATATTTTGTCCTCTTTCTTTTTCCATCATGTTCATAGTGATTATCCCTCGTAGACAATCTGTATTCAATAGCAAAAGACGATCAGAAACATAAGAGATGGCTACGAGCCCATAAAATCCCATGCATGAACCCACATTCGTTCAAATACTATAGCACGTTATCTTCCTCATTACTACACATTTCCCTTTAATTATAATTTATGAAGCAGCGTTATTTCAACCTTTTGTTAGTCACGGTACCTCTTAAGAATGAAAAGATTCTCCCAATCCTAAATTCTTTTACCAATAGGACAATCACTCCCCCCCCCCCCGAAGAGAATCACCCCTGGGATATCACTCCTAGGGTATTTTTTCCTCGGGGTTGTTGTTCTGGAGGTTATTGTCCTAAGGGGGTAATTGTCCTAAGAGTAAAGTCCAAGTAGATAATTGTCCAGGGTGTAATTGTCCTAGGAGGGTTTTCTCCGGGTGACATTTTCCTCAGGCCTGGTTGTTGTTGTTGCTTCTTTTTTTGGGGGAGACTAAAGGTCATATTGCCAATTTTCCTATACAATGGGCAGTACTGCCAACAGAAAGTTGTATGAGGGACATACACGTCGTTCGACTAAAAGTTTTGTTAATTTGTCTTCGCAGCTATTTCCTTTAATTACTTCAAATATCAGGAATTCCATTTGAAAAGCAATCCCTTTTAGTGGACATTCGTTTTCTGACACACTGACTTCCGAAAAGCCAAAAAAGTAAAAGATCAACAAAACTAATTTTGTACCTTTACCAGAACTTAAGTTTCTCTTACAAGCCAGGAGAACAATAATGCATGGTGCTATGCATTCCTTCCACTGACAGAGTCTGAACAATAAAAGAGGGAAACCCACATTTTCCCACTCCGCTCGGTTGAGAGACTTTGCATAGAAAAAAGAAATTCATCAAGCGAACCTCAAGTTTTCTAGGTCATCATTCGAGTATTTTAGTTTAGTTCAGTTCAATACGGTTTATTTTATATTTTATATTTTATATTTCACTTGTCAATTTCTTTACAAGAAATAGAATTGTTATAGCAATACAGATGTATATTAAATATACATAACTGCATAAGATGTATTACATCACAATGGTTTGCTCGCAGTTACTTGTGAATCAACATTTTAAAGGGGATGCCTACGTTGATGTTAAGATGTTTTTAATAAAAGCAGAAAATGAGAGACACAAATGAAGGATAGTTTGAGCAATAAACGATTAAAAATATGAAAGATGTAAATTTTCGAAGTTGTCATCAGTGAAACACAAATTGGTAAAAATGTGACGTATCGTGCGAGCTTCTCTCCATTTTGCTCTCTACCGAAAATAGTTTCTTTTTGGGGGGTGTTGGGGGGGGGGGGTAAGGCCATACTGGTTATTTTCCGGGGTGATTCTCGTTTACAGTGAACAGCACTGCACTGGGAAATTTGTATGTAGGACTAACACGACGTTGGCATAAAAGATTTGGAAAGTCTTCCAAGCTGTTTTTTCTTCTTCAAATATCAGGACATTCTATTTGAAAAACAGTCCTTTTTAGTGGACATTCGTTTTCTGACACACTGACTTCCCACAAAGCCAAAATAGAAAAAGATCAACAAAACTAATTTTGTACCTTTACAGAACTCAATTTCTCTTACAAGCCAGGAGAACAATTGTGCATGGCGTTATGCATTACTTCCACAGAGTCGTAACAATAAAAGAGGGAAACCCACATTTTTCCACTGCGCTCTGTTGAGAGACTTTGAATAGAAAAAAGAAATTCATCAAGCGACCATCAAGTTTTCTAGGTCGTAATTCGAATATTTTAGTTTAGTTCAGTTCAATTCGGCTTACTTTCAATTTTTATTTCACGTGTCAATTTCTTTACAAGAAATAGAATTGTTATAGCACTACAGATGTATATTGAATAAACATAACTGCATAAGATATATTAAATCATATTAGTTTGATTGTAGTTACTTGTAAATCAACATTTTTTTAAAGGATGCCTACCCTGATATTAAGTTGGTTTTAATTAAAGCAGAAAATGAGAGACACAAATGAAGGAGAGTTTGAGCAATAAACGATTAAAAATAGGAAAGATGTGAATTTTCGAAGTTGTCATCAGTGAAACACAATTGTTAACAATGTGACGTATCTTGCGAGCTTCTCTCCATTTTGCTCTCTACCGAAAATAGTTTCCTTTTTTGGTGTGGGGAGGGGGGGGGGGGGGAGTAAAGGCCATACTGGTTATTTTCCGGGGGTGATTCTCCTTTAAAGTGAACAGCACTGCACTGGGAAATTTGTATGAGGGACTAACACGACGTTGGCATAAAAGATTTGGAAAGTCTTCCAAGCTGTTTTTTTCTTCAAATATCAGGGATTTCACTTGGAAAGCAATCCCTTTTAGTGGACATGCGTTTTCTGACACACTGACTTCCCACAAAGCCAAAATAGAAAAAGATCAACAAAACCAATTTTGTACCTTTAACAGAACTCAACTTTCTCTTACAAGCCAGGAGAACAATTGTGCATGGCGTTATACATTCCTTCCACAGAGTCGTAACAATAAAAGAGGGAAACCCACATTTTTCCACTGCGCTCTGTTGAGAGACTTTGAATAGAAAAAAGAAATTCATCAAGCGACCATCAAGTTTTCTAGGTCGTAATTCGAATATTTTAGTTTAGTTCAGTTCACTACGGCTTACTTTCAATTTTTATTTCACGTGTTAATTTCTTTACAAGAAATAGAATTGTTATAGCACTACAGATGTATATTGAATAAACATAACTGCATAAGATATATTAAATCATATTAGTTTGATTGTAGTTACTTGTAAATCAACATTTTTAAAGGATGCCTACCCTGATATTAAGTTGGTTTTAATTAAAGCAGAAAATGAGAGACACAAATGAAGGAGAGTTTGAGCAATAAACGATTAAAAATAGGAAAGATGTGAATTTTCGAAGTTGTCATCAGTGAAACACAATTGTTAACAATGTGACGTATCTTGCGAGCTTCTCTCCATTTTGCTCTCTACCGAAAATAGTTTCCTTTTTTGGTGTGGGGAGGGGGGGGGGGGGGGGAGGTAAAGGCCATACTGGTTATTTTCCGGGGGTAATTCTCCTTTAAAGTGAACAGCACTGCACTGGGAAATTTGAATGAGGGACTAACACGAGGTTGGCATAAAAGATTTGGAAAGTCTTCAAAGCTGTTTTTTTCTTCAAATATCAGGGATTTCACTTGGAAAGCAATCCCTTTTAGTGGACATTCGTTTTCTGACACACTGACTTCCCACAAAGCCAAAATAGAAAAAGATCAACAAAACTAATTTTGTACCTTTAAGAGAACTCGACTTTCTCTTACAAGCCAGGAGAACAGTTGTGCATGGCGTTATGCATTCCTTCCACAGAGT
>JAVYIG010003381.1:0-198886 GCA_035222895.1 Strongylocentrotus droebachiensis | reverse complement strand
CTTGTAGACGTTGTGGAATTGCATTTAAATGTCAAATTAAAGTCTGTACCTGCAGACTATCATAGAGTTGTGATCGAGTTATACGAGTTACATTGAGTTGTAGTTTTGCCGGTATATATATCCATGGTTAAAAATAAGTTTCAGTTCTGGTAATGATAGAAAATAAATTCTCACAGAATCCAACATAATTTTAATACACTGAAATGTTCAAGATTACAAATAAACGACATGTGCCAAACGATTTTGGTAGAAAATTGGTTGAAAACGTAATAGGGGCTGAGCAGGGGCGGCGATCCCAGGGGGGGGGGGGGGAGGAACGGGGGACACGCTCCCCCCTCAATTTTGTTTGAAAAAGTGCCCCCCCAAAATGTATAGCATTATACTGACTAAATACTGCAAACACACGTTTAGGCTCGGGGGGGGGGGGGGGGCAAGAGTGCAGCGTTTATACTAATAAAAATGCAAAAATCTACACGCTCTCTCGTAGTCTATTAAAGACCGTCAATACTACTGGGCCAGAAGGGATTAGACCACCCAGCCAGGTCACTGACAGGTGGCTATCTCATCAACTCAGCTCTCAACTAACACAAGAAAAAGAGGATCATGGGGACCAACAGGCACCGATTGGGGAAGTTTTCTATATAGAGGGAGCAAGTAGCTACAAGTAGGACAGTGGGGCTTTAATATCCTTCAAAATATACAAGTGAATATTGTAGAATATCTGTATTCCGTTGATATCACGTAAGCACAGTTTACACTATTATATGCTCCCTCGTCCCTCGCATGATCGCCCCCCTCCCCCCGGCCCCGGTCATGAAAAGAAATCGCCGCCCCTGGGGTTGAGTAATGACCATAGAAAGATAAAGAAATCAAGGTACTTGCCTGACACCAGGTGCAAATGAGAGTTTTTAATACATTTTTTATTGAACATGATTTCCAGCAAGTTTTTGTGAGTTTGTTTTTATTTTACCGGTTCAAACAATCTACTGCAGGATAAACAAACCATCATTAAATATAGCCATGTTCTCTATCTCGACATACGCTTCCCATACCAGAGCTCAAGAATAGATTACCTTTTGTCCCCGACCAGAGGTCAGATTCGTGCCCTTATATACTCGGACGGACTATATAGCTGCCTGTGAATACCTAAAGATCAAATTAGGGTGAATTCAACATTTGCAATCATTTGCTATCAGACATGATAGAGATGTTCGTTTAATTTTGAGGTCAATGAATATACAAATTACAGTGAGCATTGCACGTACGGGAAGGATATTAATCGAGGGTGCGTTGGGGGATACAAGGGATGTTTCGTTATAACGATACCAGTGATTTACAAATGTTGCTGAAATGGCGTGGTTTTTCCCTGAGCTTACGGGGGCTCTGCCCCCTGGACCCCACCAACAGCCCTAAGGCGGGCCCCTGGATGCTCATCTGACCGTAATTAAATGCCTACAAACCCTGAGCTTATGGGGGTTCTGCCAACTGGACCCCACCAGGGGCCCTTAGGCAGCCCCTGGATGCTCATCTGATCGTAATTTAATGCCTAAAACCCCTTAGATTCCGGGGGCTACACCCCCTTTACCCCCACTCTAATTAGTGACCTGCATGCCATTTTCACAAATAAGGTATAAAAATATGCTCATCCGACCGTAATTAAATGCTTAGAACCCTTGAGCTTCCGGGGGCTCCGCCCCCTGGATGCTCATTTGACCGTTATTAAATGCCAAAAAAACTGAGCTTCATGGGGCTGTGCCCCTGGACCCCACGCCAATTTACGCTCCACTTGCATTGCTCTACCTGATCGTACATACTTAAGCCCCCCCCCCCCCACTTTGAAAAACGTTCCGCGGGGACTACATGTAACATGTAGTAAGAGTAGGGGTGATGCGGATTTTTGTTCTGCCCCCCCCCCAAAAAAAAAAAAAAAAAAAAAACGTTTTTGCTCATTACGCCACTTGCTCCGGCCCTCGTCCTTCGCATTTCGTCCCCCCCCCCCCGGTCATGAAAAGAAATCGCAGCCCCTGGATAGCAGCGCTATACAGTGCGTCCCAGAAAAAAACGAAACCGAGAAGTATCGATGTTTTATCATAACTTAATCACAACCATAATTAATGAATGATACATATTCGGAAAGCTTAGAGTCTCCTCTTTTAGTTGATGCTACTCACGTGATGCATATTTCACGCATGAGTGATTAAAAGCAATTTGAAGGAAGGAAACAAAAAAGACATTTGGCGGGCGGTATCTGAATTTCAAAGAAAAATTCATATTTCTAGAAAGTTCATTTTCTGCTCTTTCATATGATACCTCAATCAAGAAAAATGAGCCAGGAATAACAAAGTTCTGTTTGTTTAAAGTAGCCCTTACATTTTCATAATTTTAACAAACGAATTCGTTTTCTCTGGGTGCCTGCAGTAGCAAAAAGCAGATTTGACAAAAGACTTAACTCCGTTTCGTTGATAATCAGCCATGCATGAAGACTCTCGTCTACGGCTGGTTGTCAACGAAACGGAGTTAAGTCTTTTGTTAATTTCGTTTATTGATACGGCAGGCAGCCAGTGAAAACGAATTCGTTTAATAAAATTATGGAAATGCAAGCACTAGTTTAAACAAACAGAACTTTGTCATTCCTCGCTCCTTTTTCCTGATTGAGGTGTCATAATAAAGGGCAGAAACTCAACTTTTTAGAAATGTGAATTTTTCTTCGAAATTCAGATATCGCCCGCCAAATGTCTTTTTGGTTTCCTTCCTTCAAATTGCTTTTAATCACTCATGCATGAAATATGCATTATCTGAGTAGCATCACATGAAAGAAGAGACTCTAAGCTTTCCAAATATGTATCATTCATTAATTATAGTTGTGATAAAGTTATGATAGAACATCGATACTTCTCGACGCAATGTTCCCGGAACCACCGGTAGGTGGCGCACGACACGACTAATGCTTTAACGGAACACTCTCAATTACTTTCGTAGTAAAATACCTGGTAATGACCTAAAATGCCCCAGATATGTATGTTGTAGCCAACATTTTGACATTGTATCGCATGGAACGCCTTAGAATGGTTTGAAGAGGGTTAAAACGCTGAAAAACATACGAAACAGTATATATCTGAGCCAAAAAGTGAATTTTATTATTTTATTTAAATGACCTGTGACGTCACACAGAACGTCATCTTCGGCATCATAGGTCTTGGAAGCAACGTCTTCGGAAGCATTCGGATGCTCGGAAATGTCACCCAAACAAAGTTGGGCTTAATTGCAGAATACCCTACCATATTGTTAGTCTTCATATATTAGCCGTAGATATAGATTGTGATTTTATTATTTGCGATAACGGTGATACAGGTATTGAAGATTGTATAATGCAAGTGTTTGAATTCATTTGGTGGATGAAAAGTTGAATTCT
The DNA here is from genome assembly GCA_035222895.1 of Strongylocentrotus droebachiensis. Classification (NCBI taxonomy): domain Eukaryota; kingdom Metazoa; phylum Echinodermata; class Echinoidea; order Camarodonta; family Strongylocentrotidae; genus Strongylocentrotus; species Strongylocentrotus droebachiensis. The sequence goes on along the minus strand of JAVYIG010003381.1, from coordinate 195,474 downwards.
ACGCCGTTTTGTGCGCCATTGCAGCGCTGAGTTTGATGTGTTTGTCGCTAATTTGTGACAAATCTAGATGGCTTTCCTGATGGTATTTCATGCAAAATGTCTGTTAAATTGATAAGCACTGATTCTTGTCCTTACCTTTGTCTTGTTTATTGTCTGTTATAGTCATTTAATAGATGAATTACTTGAATTCTAAGCCCATTTCAGTAACACAAAATGTCCAGCCCGCTCATAGTCCCACACACGTATTTGTTTGTACCTTGTGCCCTCTTTTACACTGCTAGTCTGCTTTCAAAGACCCTATTAGATATTTCAATCAACAAGTAATGTCTCGTTCTAAAAATACAAAAGAAAAATAATAGTTTTGTGCTTTTTTAATCAACAAGTGTGAGTCTTTGGTCGATGGTCGTTGGTCGTTGGCTTCTTTTTTAATACTTGTGAGTCTTTGGTCGATGGTCGATGGTCGTTGGTCGTTGGCTCTTTTAAACAAATATGCCTCACTATTTGGTCGATGGTCATTGGTCTCTTTTTCTAATATTTGTCAGACTGTTGGTCGATGGTCGTTGGACTCTTCCATTCAATAGTATTTGGTCGATGGTCGTTGGTTTCAATTTGTAATATTTGTCAGACTGTTGGTCGATGGTCGTTGGACTCTTGGCTTCTAGTTTATATTTCTAATATTCGTCAGACTGTTAGGCCTAGTTCTAATTCTGTAAAAACGTGGTAGGGTATTCTGCAATTGTTCCCAAAGTTGAAAGTTCAAGATGATCATGAGGCAAATGGCATCAATGATGGGTAAGTGAAAATGTGATTTTTTTTTCTTCAAATTGATACAAAATTTGAGCGATTTTGAGCGAGTAACTTTTTAACTGTTTAGATTTTACACTACTGAAAAAACGCACAAAATTAAGTGTCCGGTTACTCAAGTCCCCACCCTACCTATTACCGTCCAAAATTTCCTTGAGGTGTTGTTAGGTCAGTCCCCTCATACAAAGGACAGACATCATTACCAGCATATTTTCATGCGCGTGAATTCACGTCAACCGGGCAGGATATGAACTATTGCTTGTCAATTCACGTCAACCGGGCAGGATATGAACTATTGCTTGTCAGGCGGATTCCTGACTAGGAGCTCTCCATGTTTGTGCTCACCGAGATCTTAACACGATATTAATCAACATTTACATCACATATACAACCATTTTTTACTTACGATGTCAGTGTTTTCAAGCAATTTCTGTCCATAACGGGCATCGCTTGAACACTTCTTCTTCGTAGGGAACTGCTGAAACTGAATGCGCATGCACGATACTGTAATAGACATGTATACTCTTGAACTTGGCGTATTTATGCATACATTCTATATTAATAATTTACCAGTGTCTTTCAAAGACTACTTCAAAAGGCGCTCTGATACTTACCATTACTAAACAACACAAATTAATGATCTTTCTCATACACTCAATAAGAAAGCTTTCTCTGATCATGGTATACAAGCAGCCGGCCTAATCCTTTCGAATTCACTCCCTAAACTAATCAAAGAATCAAAAAATACAAAACACTTTCGAAACCTACTTAAACGTTAGCTGATTAGTAATTATGAGTAATTTCTTTAGAGCATGTCCACATTTGTCTTGTCGTAATGGTTTTTGTCAGAGTCTTTTTTACGCGTTCAACTTTTGTTAATTGTTTCTTTTTTCTGTGTATATCATGCATTGTATACATATTTTTGTAAAGGTGTGGGCTACTTTCGGGCCTTACTGGCTCTCCGGCTCATTCCTCCATTTGTCAGTCTTTGTATTTTACTGTTATTTTGAGGTGTTTAGGTCTATATTTTATCATTGTAAATTTTGTTGGAAACAAGGAAAAACAGCCATTTTGACAAAAAAATTGGATGAAAAGTTGCGAGTGCAGTGAGTGAGCGAGAAGCTGAGAACAAATAATTTCCATGTTTTTTAATCGAAAAATTTAATGTCAAAAACACAATAAAAAATGCTGACTGACCGACCCTCCCTGGAAGGTTTGACCGCCATTTTTGTTGTCACCTAATAGGTATAATTTTGTGAAAAATGGATGTGTATTAACAAATATTAGGGCGTGTGAAATCACTTTCACCTTTGGGGCTATTATACATGTAAGACTATGTATTTCACCATAAATTTACCTCTGCACCTCTGACAAATTTGTTGTAGGCCAGAGCATATGAAAAAATATGTTACAAACAACACACTCACTTGGCATGCTTTGTTGTCATTGGTTGCAAAATCTTGCATTTTCCTTTAAAAGGTCATTTTACCAATTAAAAATTATTTAAGGTTCTCATAATTTTGTAGACTTTAAAAGAAAAAAATCCAACTACCCATAACACACATTGTGTAATACCAACATCTCAAAAGTTACTGCTGGATACTTGAGTGCACATAGCAATCAGTGATTCTTAGTATAAATTGCTCTCATCATGACTACCACTGGTACACTCATAGTCATCTTCTCTATCCTTTCCACTTTCAGCAATATGTCGCTATAGTTTCTCAGAGTATGTGACAAGGACCATGCCGATTGTCTTTTTTGTGTGTGCAATACATTGTAAATCTGCCACCTTGTACTGACACTTTACAGGGGCGGATCTAGCTTTTTGCTAAGGGGGGGTTTGACCAAAATAATGACGATGCGGAGCATCATCAACGAGCCGCGAAGCGGCGAGCCGATTTTTTTTGGGGTGTTTATTTGAACCCCGTAAATGATGTTTTCCTGGCATCTATTAACACAATGGAGACCATAAAAAGCAGTGCATGATAACGTCTTTTTAAATCAAGTACAGTTTAATACACAGTTATATCCAGAGTTATCATGTGTTTGGTTAAGTTACCAGATGAGTTGAATATCTTCTCACAATATTTGCACTTGAAAGGGTTTCTCTCTACAGCGTGCGTTTTTTTTTCTTTCTTTTTTTCTTTTTTTTTTCCTTTTTTTTTTTTGGGGGGGGGGGCCGCCCAAGGGGGGTTTGAACCCCCTAAACCCCCCCCCCCCCCGTAGATCCGCGCCTGCTTTACAATTAAATATAAACTTTTGATAAATGTTTTCCATGGAAGATCATTTGTTATGTTCATGTGATAGTCTTCAACCGCATGCGTCTTCAACCGCATGCGTCAACGCTACCCAAATCTAATTTGGGAGGACTTCGGACAATTTCACCCATGAACAACTCCAGCCAATGTGAGTACAGACACTATCCCAACATTCACTTCCAACATCAAAATCAGTAGGTGAGAGGATGTATTCCCCGTATGGGTAATGCATCCTCTCACCACCAGAATCCTTCATCAACAACAGTCATCCTCCAAGCACAGGAACATTACACAAAATTATGTGCAACATCAAAACAGTTCAAGACATGTACCAGTAGGCCTACATTAAAATCCCTTCAGCATGCCTTCAACAAACACTGCATGTAGCCAAAGTAATTGTACCTGTTGATTTTGCTAACACCTTAATCTTTTAATTATTGTCCAACACTAGCATTAACCTGTAACTCATACCCCCCAAATCTTCGGTTGTTCATCATTTTCCTCATGAACAGGGGGATGGTAGTCCAAAGCAAAAGTCACATCTTGGTCGTCTCGTTATAAAGAAGTCCTTGGGACCCATGAAATTGTTTCTTTATAACGAAATTTCTTTATATCAGGGCTGCCAAAACAATAGAATACAAAGGAAATCCAAGATATGGGACCAGAGATTTTACTTCTTTAAAATGAAATTTTGTTATATCAGTGTTCTTTATAACGAGAGTGCACTGTAAGTGAATGAGGGAACAACTTCTTGAGGGGAGTGTACCTGTAAGGGCATTCCAATACTGCCATGACACTTCCCCCTATACAGGCGCGGATCCAGGATTTTCCAATAGGGGAGGCCGGAAATTCGAAAATCGCGCAGACCGTTATTTCAACTTACACTGTAAAAAAATAATAGTCGAAATAACTCAATAAAATTGAGGAAAAGAATTGCCTTATTTTTATTAAGTAAATATTACCTACGGCATCTTAAGTAGAATTTACTTATTTTGCTGAATAAATTTTTACTCAGTTAAATCGAGTTACATTAACGTAAATAATTATTGTATTGTAAGTATTGTAATCATTTTCGATAATTAAAAAAAAGCTATGGTAGGATTACATATTGCACGATTTGGTACCCATCTAATCTTACAAGTAACATCCACTAATCATTCACTACTTCTATTTAAGATTTAACCGTATATATATATCTACCACCATCACAAACTATTACATACGCTTCAATTCGACACATATTGAAAGGCTCCAAATTTTATATATACTTGATCGTAGCATCTTAAAAGGAAAATTGGTTGACAATTTCCTGAAATATCAAGTTTTGATTTGTTTTGAATACGGTAACAATTAAAAATTGTCTTGTCTTTGCTTAGCCATGTTAAATGAATTAGTAAATGTTTTAAAGTCCTTAAATTTTCATTCAACCACAAAAAAGAATTGTTTTATTTAAAAAAGAGTTTAATTTGGTCTTAATGAATATTCATAAATTATGTAAATATTTATATTACGCACTGCATCGGTCCTTACTTTAAAAAGATAAGAATAATCAACATAAATTGTTTGAGTAATACGTATAATTTCTGATTTTGAGTTAAAATTACTAAATTAATACAAGCTGAAATTACCTAAAGTTTTTATGTATTTGATTTTACTAAAATATTCCACGTATGTTCTACTAAATTGAAAGTTTGAGTTAGCAAGACTTAAATTTAGTGCGTAAGTGGCAAAACTAATGTTTTCAAGTAAATTCTACATGGAAAAAATAGGTAAAAATTACCAATGAACAAATTATTTTTTACAGTGCAACATAAAAAAATCCTCTGGACGGCCATCCATTATGGCTCAAGGCATGGAAGCAGAAGATTTTTTTATGTTGGGAACCGGGGTAAAATGCAATAAATTATTGAAAATTTATTGCATTTTCTGTTTTTTTTTTATTTATGGAAACTGCCCCCTACCCTAGCCCCCGCTGCGTACAGTCATGGTTCAGTGACAAAACAATGGCCTCGTAACTGTGAGGCCCCATGATCAAAACCGTGTCGATGTGCTATATTAGTGCCCTTTTGTGGGTCATTAATCCTCATTACTGTCATTTATGACTTAAGGGCATATGTCCCCTAGTTGATACGCATAGTAGCATACACATGCTTTAGCAGTCCCGCAAAACACACATTGGCAAATTATTATTCAATAAAATCTGAGAATGTAAACTATTATCTAGGTCTATTATTTTTAAATAATTTTTAAAATAATTCCATCAATTGGGGTAAAACTAAAATATTCCACCTTTATGAGCGACAGTGTATTTCCTGGTTTCATAATTTGGCGAGCGGAAATTTGAACATAATTATGTATGTTGTGAAAGTGTTTTTTGTCACCAAAATATACGAGATAAGATATAAAAAATGCATATTAGTAATTTTTAAATTTTCGGGGAAAGAGAGGCTGCAACCCCATCCCGCATTGACTGCAGGTGTTTTGAAATGAAATCAGACGCCCCCCAAAATTATTAACCAAAACGCACGAATCCAGTTAAAAAATTCAGCTTCAGAGATAGAGAGGACATCCCCCCCCCCCCCCCCCCACAGACACCCCCTTTGCGCGCAAGCGCGAAATTAACGCCGGCGCGTCCGGGCGCTAATGGGTAAGCAGGGGCGGCGGAGCTATTTCCAAAGTGGAAAGCACCAACAAAGAAGGGCACCTACAAAGCGAAATCTCAAAGCGAAAATATACATTTTTTTAGACATTGGTATATACCCCTTCATTGTGATTCCATTATCAGGGACGATTTCTATATTTGTTTTTCTTTATAATTATACAAGATATGGCTTAAGCATCACACTTTCGGTTGGGTGTGATTGTTTGAATATTCATTTGCGAGCGAGCAAAGCGAGCGAAAAAAAAAAGTAAGATCTGTGAGGTCGCAGAGTGAAAAATTACATCTTATAAAGAGGAAAAAACCAAATCATGATGGGGTTACAAGCACATTCTCGTAACGGAAGACTGAAAAGACCTTTGTTAAGTGACATGTAATTGTATCATCTATAAATGCGAGCGAGCGAGCTTTAGGGGAAATTACTCGTAGTCGCTTTAAATTAGGTGCAAGACTAATGATGGAGAGGTAAAGTGGACAAGGGATAAAGACACATATTAGAAAAGAAAAGGAGCATGTGTCAAAGTACAAAGAGTAATTATCAAAGGTTCAAACGGGGCACTTCTTACACCTGAAAGGAGGCACTCATCAGAAATGAGATAGGGCACTTATGAGTATGGGAAATGGGCATTTGTCGACGGAAAAGGGGCATCCATCAGAAATTGATTTATCAGAGGTGAAAAGGGGCATTTATGAAAAGGGGATAGGTCCCTTATTAGAAAGGAAAAGGGGTACGATTCAAAATAAAATGGCAGTTAGCAGAGGTGAAAATGGGCACCCATCATAGACGAAAAAAGTACTTATCAGGAGGGGAAGGGGTACTTTTCAAAGTATCTCTCAGATTTGAATAGGGGCAATTATCGGAGGTGAAGAGCGCACTGAAGTGAAAAGAATTAACTTCTCGTATATGAAAAAAGTTATTTACCAGAGATGAAAAGGGATACTTATGAGAATGAAAAGGGACACTTTTTTATGAAGGGCCTCATTTTTCTAAATAGCCCTTATCAGAAAGTAAAGGGGGCACATGTGTTGATAAAATGTGCGCTTATCCGAGTTAAAAAGGGGTAGGTCTGAAAAGGGGAAGGGGCACTTCTTACAAAGTAAAAGTGGCAATTTGGGGGTGCTTGAAAAAGTGGGGGAACTTTGCCCCCTACCCCTGCCATCCGCCCCATCATCTAAAAATCAAAAATGATGTTGTAGGGGCCGGGCGCGGCTTTATCATGAGTGCTTTTATGTGATCCTCTTTTTTATGAATATATTATCCTGGAATCCGACCCAGATTGCACACCCTAAAATGATGATCATCTCCTATACGCTTGCAGTTCACGTATGCACCCCTTCCTCCTTATCCATCGTTACCGTCACTGCCGGCGTATTTTTTATTTACTCGCTAGCGAGGGGAATTTCTCGATTAATTCCAATGAAACCGCTCGCGTAGAGTCTAGCCTGGATCGGAAAGCTCGCTAGTGTGAATTTACATCCAGGAGAAAGTTTGCTTAACTTTTTCTTGAAACACTTGAACGGTTATGGAAACTGTTTGTGTTTCTAATCTTCAAATATTAATATTATTCTGCATCAAATATAATACATTGGAATCTACTGTGGTATGTAAAGGCACGAACTTACGTTAATACATACACATATTTTTTTTTAACCAAGAAGGTGCACCATGGTAATACATTAAAACAAACACATCAACATATTACCTAGACAACTCATCACCATACACTCTTATTTCCACGGAGTCAAATTTCACTCTAAATGGCGTCAGCTGGGAGTCAACTCTATTCCTAGTTAAAGTGACACGGATTCCGAATCAATTTGACTCCCAGCTGACGCCATTCAGAGTGAAATTTGACTCCGTGGAAATAAGAGTGTAGCCATTGTAAAACCATATATTAATGATACATGTAAAATATAGATTGAAGCAATTCTCGTCAATTGGCTGTATCCTGAGTGTGATTTATATAATGGATTTTGAGTAACATTTGCATCTACCTGTAGTTGAAGAATAGATACAGTGTATAAACTCAATTAATTTGGAGTTCAATTGGAAGGAAGTAATTACGAGGAATATTAAAGCAAGGGAGACTGGGAGATGAGGAAAGCAAGAAGTTAGAAATTGAGAGATGACTCGCGAGATAGCCTTGCATTAAAGGTAAAGACCAGTAATGGTCATGCGATTGCATTGTGAAAGAAACGTTGTGGAATCGATCAGAAAAGGTTGATCTTCTAGCATCTAGCATCTGCAAGGTTCTGGAATCATCAAAATGATAAAAAATTTGGCCCATTCTTCGTAAAGTTACAAGCACTATACACAGAAAGATGTATATGGGACTACCCTATCTCTCTCACACGACCATGAGAGAAATAAATTTACCAAATATATGAATTAGTAGGCGGTTTCCCGGCAAATTTTTTATCATCATGTATTAGTCAAAAAATATTCTTTCACATGATTGGTAATGAGAGCTTCCATTTCATTTTTTGAAATTGGGGCGTTACCAATACTGGTCTTTACCTTTAATGAATCCTTTATATAATGTTGTCTTGAGAGAAAGTAGATGATTTTTTAAAAATTTGAGATTAGTGCAAGTATTAGAAATATGGGAAATAGAATTAATGAGAAAGTTATTTTTATCGAGATCAATACATAGGGGGGGGCACCATCAAAATAGGGCACTTTCTGGAATATAAGGTGCACCTACAAAGGGATACATCAAAATGTAAATCTACCATATTTAGGCATTGATAGACGTACGCGTAACGCATGTCACACACATAAAAATTAGAAGAAAAGAGAGAATAATGTTATAAAATAAAAAAAAAAAGGTAGAGGAAAAGGAGAGAGACAGAGAGAGGGAGAGAGAGAGAGAAAGAAAGGAAAAAAATAAGGAAGAACATGAAACTCAACTTTACACTTAGGCCTACAGATTACATTTCCGACTGAGTTGGCTCGACATGAAATTGTCTTTAAGAGAGAAAGAGAGGTTATTTCTAAAATGAAATGAAAGGGGCTATGTGACTCTCTAGGAGAAAATTACAATTTCTATCGCTAATGACGACTATTTTGAATTTCCGAAAAAAAAATTAAGTTCAAGAACTTCCCGGGGCTCCGCCCCATGCAAGACTCCCGGCAACAGATTTTTGTTTACACAATTTCTTGCTGTCTGCTGCCTCGAGATCACTGGAGCGAAGAAAGGTAACATATAGCAAGAATCCCTATTCAGTGAAGGATTTATCCCTTTTATTATTAAAGACTCCCGGCAAAGGCTCTCCCCCTGCAAAATTGGAGAGAGTTTTATGTAGTTTAAGCTTCTAACAACCACGCCCGTGGACCTTTTGTTATTTACACAAAGGTAAAAGTGTATAGCAAGAATCCCTATTCAGTGAAGGATTCATCCTTTTTATGCAGATGCTTCTTCTACCATTCTTGACCAGAAGTGCGTTTCAAACTCAATGATGTGGGCATCATCCCAATGAATGTTGTGTCCAGTGTTATGGGTTTGTTTTGCTACTTGCTGCCTAATCTGAGGGCTCTGTTGTGCTCTTTAAAAAGAGGACACAATAGGGACAGCGCAATTTAAATATCAAGGGTTGATTAGAGTTTATTTCTTAAATGAAATGAAAGGGCTATTTGACTTTCAAGAGCGATAAAAACTCTAATCCATCCCTTGAAATTTAAATTGCACTGCCCCCATTCAGTGTGCTATTTTCAAAGAGCACAAAAAGGCTTCAGATTGAAGATTCCATCTCATAAAATTGTCTATATTGAGAGCCTTATTTCTGAAATGAGAAGGCTATTTGACTTTCAAGAGCGATAAAAACTCTAATCCATCCCTTGAAATTTAAATTGCACTGCCCCCATTCAGTGTGCTATTTTCAAAGAGCACAAAAAGGCTTCAGATTGAAGATTCCATCTCATAAAATTGTCTATATTGAGAGCCTTATTTCTGAAATGAGAAGGCTATTTGACTTTCAAGAGCGATAAAAACTCTAATCCATCCCTTGAAATTTAAATTGCACTGCCCCCATTCAGTGTGCTATTTTCAAAGAGCACAAAAAGGCTTCAGATTGAAGATTCCATCTCATAAAATTGTCTATAAGAGAGAAAGAGAGTTTATTTCGAGAGAAAAAATGAAATGAAAGGGCTATTTGACAAGAGCCCTTTCATTTCATTTTAGAAATAACCTCTTATTCTCTCCTAAAGACAATTTCTCTCTTGAAAAGGCTCTGCCAGGCCCCTCAAGCTCTGTCATGTTGTATGCGTACGCGCATGTATGTGCATCCCTTCCTCCTTATTCCCTTATCCATCGTTACCGTCAATACCATTTGAGTAGGGCCGGCCACCACTTCAATAACGGCTCCCAAGCCATCGGAATGACCCCAGAATTTATAGATGACCATTCTGCCGTTCTTTGGAGGGGCCGGGCGCGGCCTTTTCAGAAGTGTTTCTACACTTACCTTTTTCATGCACTACGGCTTAACATAAACAAGCATGCTAAGATTTTTTGAAAATAAGCATAATTCCGACTCAGTTTCGCATAACCTAAAAATAAGAATACGGCCAGTCACCCCTCCCCCCCCACCCAATGCATCCGCCTTCACGCACACCCCCCCCCCTTCCCTTGTCTTTCCCTTATTCGTCGTTACTGTCACTAATTTTTAGTGCCATTTCGTTGTCTTTCTTTCTCCCTGGCTCCTCTCTTCTTTTTCTTTCCTCTTTTTTTTTATACTGTCTCTCTTTTCTTCTCTTTTCTTTTATATTCTCCTTTTTTCCCTTTTTTTCTTCTTCTTTTCTTCCGGCTCTTTTTTCCTTCTCAATTTTTTTTGCGCCGCCAATAGGGGGGGCCGCGGCCGTTTCGGCCCACCCCTGGATCCGCCACTGCTATACTCCTCTCGAGAGGTTGTTCCCTTGTTCCAATACTTGCTTCACTTGAGAGTGATGACATACATCATATGTGAATGAGGCAATCGCCATTGTGAAGGGAGTGTACTTCCTCCTGGCCCATACATGTACTCCTCCACCAATGCTTTACGTTTGAACCATCATTGATAACAAAAAATAGTAATTATCTTAAATACTGTATATACTTTGGAGGTCAACAGACTTTTCCTAAATATAAACGTTACACTTATGTCAGACCAGTCAACACACGGTCCATGGTGTCATTGTCTTTTATTGGTCACTGCCACGGGCGGGGAGGGATATCTTATCCACATTCTTAACATCCTGCATATCCTTCACCTCTAGAACACCATGTACAGTGCACTCTCATTATAAAGAAGTCCTCGGGACCCATGAAATTTCTTTATAATCAAATTTCTTTATACATGTATCAGGGTTGCAAAAACAATAGAATACAAAGGGAATCCCACATATGGGACCAGAGATTTTACTTCTTTATAATGAAATTTTGTTATATCGGTGTTCTTTATAACGAGAGTGCACTGTAAACGTTTCTCCACCACATTATCGCACATCAAATAAGCACAATTCCAACACGTAAAAAAAAACCCGAAGCGCCCTACGAAGTTATTTAGAATTTTCATTATTGTTGGGATATCCATGCATAATAGGATTTGCACATGTCTATACCCATCATGCTTCCACCCCCCCGGATGCACCACAACATGTATAAATCTACAGGTAGCCCCTTTCATCTGGCCAGACGCAACACATGGCATCTATCTCTAGTTCCCCAAAACACTGGGTTTCGTTTTTTCTGGGACGCACTGTACAATACAGGAACCTACTATATTGTCAGTTCCGGAATGTTGCGCAGCGTTTACATTCAGTTAGCAAGTGTATACAATAAATTTTGATTTGGTTAAACATGGCTGAACCACAGTCCTCATCAAACTCAACATCGACGCCCTCCGGAATCCGATCAACGACCACGGATTTTAGCCACCAGGCTCGAGTGATGCTCTGGTGTACGCCCAGGTCAACGTCGACCATTTTAACCAAATGTTTGAGTTTTGTGCCGAAAACGCAGATCTTCTTTGAACCATACTACTCCTGCTACGAGGCCATAGAAAGGTAATTAACTGATATAAGATCTCATATTCATGATACGATATATTTCCTATTCTACTCGATCATAATGTTCAGTTCAAGTAATTCATTTCAAAATACTTTGTATTTGAGAGAAACAATGGGTGGTTTGAAATGAAGTGTATCATTTCAATATAAACTCAGCCATTGATGTGACGTCATTCAACCCATGCAAACTCTGTACAGACATATCTTGTGGGTGGGTGGGCCTGGGGGGGGGGGGGGCGTGGGCATCATGTTGCTCCTTTTATTCCTTTTTACGTAAAAGATATTTAGTGTAAAATTGTAATCCCTCTCGATCCGCACTGGCGCACATATCTTTTTTCTTTGTCGAAATCAACTTTTTTCTTCTTCTATTACTAGCTGTAGTCTAGACCGAATTTTTCTGTCTCTTTCGTTCGTTAGCCTCTGATTTGGGTAAGGTCGGCTCTGGTAATGTCGGCTCTCAAGAGCCGACCTTACCCAAATAAGAGGCTAACGAACGAAAGAGACAGAAAAATTCGGTCTACCTGTAGTCCTACTAACCTTTCCTTCATCTGTTACGATCGTCTTTAGTATAACGCGTTCTCTGCATGAGGCCTTCGGTTAAACTAAAAAGTGTTATGTTTAATCCTGAATTTCTTGTGAGATATAAAAATTCATTTCGTAAGGTTACAAATCCACGGGCATGCAGTACAGACAGCAATGAACTCAATCTCTCCTACCTTGAATAGTGAATACACATTACGTACACACAAATAAAAGTGCACCCGCAGCGATGTTCGACCAGGATTATATAAAAATCGAATCATCCTTCTTTCTTTCTTTTCTTGTTTTCTCTATAATTGTTTTGTCTCGCTCGTGCGCCATTAGGGGCCATTAAAAACTGGGTCTCTATCTCTCCCAGACGAAGAGTATTGGGCCGCCTGTGAGGGTGAGGCCGACGGTGTTAGAATGTTTCAATACTATGTATGCCCTGTATATACTTCTGACATATTTTACGGTTTATCAATTTCCCATGCGTATAGGTTGAAGAGCATAGGGATCAACATTGATCTGTCGTCGATGAAGTCATACGATGATGTCGAGATGAAGGACTGGTGGACGACTGCAAACATGATCAGCGGTGGAGATTGTAGCAAAGAGGGCAAACCAGACTTCGACAAGATGAAGTGAGTCCTCACAGTATAGCATCAAGTGATTGTAACCCTTGTTATTCAAACCATAACTCTACATATACCATCACACCTCTATTCAGGCGCGTACGCAGGATTTTTGAAAGGGGGGGGGGGTTTACATTTTTAAATCGGGCCGAAAATTTCGCAACGACTCAGCCAGCCGCTGAATAAGCGGGGGGAGGGGGGGGGGGGGGTAATTTTTTTTTGGTCCCCAAAAAATCGCAACGACTCAGCCGGGCGCTGAATAAGCGGGGGGGGGGGGGGGGGTGGGTGGGAAAAATGAAAAATTACCGAAGGGGGGGTTTAACCCCCCCTACGTACGGGCCTGCCTCTATTATTACCCCTCCTGCCGCCCATGGACTCGCCACTGGCTTCGCCATTGGGCCTAACACCCCCCCCCAATATCTATAAATTATACTCATAACTCTGTTATAACTGTACATTATATTTTAAAGCTTGGGCAAATAGAAAATAGGTTTTGACAAATAGGCAGGGTCTCCGACAGTGGTATGTTTGTACTAGCTATTGAGTCCAACGTCCAGTTCACCCACAAGTCGTTCCGATGGCCCTCGGCTATTCAAATCACTCGGATATCCCGTAGAATCAGTGGAATAACAAAAACAAACACCACCCTAATAGGGCATAGAACCAGCAATACCACTGGCGTACTGATGGGGGGGGGGGGGGGGGGGGGCAGTTGACCCTCAAATAAAATTCAAACGTGGCTTATTTCTAATTCGATATCAATGATTTACAAATGTTGCTAAAATGACATGATTTTCTGGGATTTGACCCCCCAAATAAAATTCAAACGTGGTTTATTTCTAATTCGATACCAGTGATTTACAAACGTTGCTGAAATGACATGATTTTCTGGGATTTGACCCCCAAATAAAATTCAAACGTGGTTTATTTCTAATTCGATACAAATGTTACAGAAATGACATGATTTTCTGGGATTTTTTTTCTCACTTTTTTATAATTTATACTTTTTTATAGGTTTGTTGCATGGGAAATTACTCATTTCCAAATTTACACTCGGGCAAATATATATGCTTATTTAGCCTACATGTCAAGACCTGCGGAACGGCGGTGCTTGGGGGGCTCGAGCCCCCCTTACTTTTTTGAAAAAGAGAAATAGAAATAAAGAGAGAAAGAATAGCGACCTGCCAGTTTCACAAATGAGGTATCACAATATGCTCATCTGACCGTAATTAAATGCCTAAAACCCCTTGGCTTCTTGTGGCTCTGTCCCCCTGAACCCAATCAGGGGCTCTGAGGCGGGCCCCTGGATGCTCATCTGACCGTAATGTATTGCCTAAAACCCCTGAGCTACTGGGGGCCAAGCCAAATAGTAACATGCATGTGTCACAAATAAGGTATCACAATGTGCTCATCTGACCGGTATTAAATGCCTAAAACCCCTTGGCTTATTGGGGCTCTGTCCCCTGAACCCAATCAGGGGCCCTGAGGCGGGCCCCTGGATGCTCATCTGACCGTAATTTGTTGCCTAAAACCCCTGAGCTACTGGGGCCCAAGCCAACTAGTAACCTGCATGTGTCACAAATAAGGTATCACAATATGCTCATCTGACCGATATTAAATGCCTAAAACCCCTCTGCCCTTTGACCTCGCGCCAATTTACGCTCCACTCGCTTCGCTTTCTACGCTCTACCTAATCGTAAATAATTTACCCCCCCCCCCCCCACTTTGAAAAACGTTCTGCGGGGCCTGCATGTAATTTCGAGGCCGCCATCCATTTCCAGCCTAACCGCTCACGATGGTGGTCTCCTGCGTTCCAAATTACCTCTCTAATTTATTGAAAATATTTCATATTTCTTATGTTATTGTATGCTTCGTACATGTTTATCGAATTATATAATTGTACATGATTTTTCATTTAATTACTTTTGTAAACATTGTATTCATTGTATTTGTTATTGTTCGAAATTTTGTACTTTGACTTTGAATTTGTATATTTTTGAACGCAGAAATAAAATCAATCAAACAAACAAACAAACATGTTAAGAGTGGTAGGGATGCGTAGTTTTTTTTCTGCCCCCAAAAACGTTTTTGCTCATTACGCCACTGAGCAATATCATACAGACCAAGAGATATTGAAGCACAAACACGATCACAAAGACTTCGAGAAATCAAGCCAAGGGCAATTTAGGTATACCCTAGTTATTGTACGTCATTCTATATAATTATAGTTGTCCGGACTCCGGAGGGGTACGTCATTGTTGCAAATTTCTCACATTTCAATTGGTGACGGACAAGGCTATTGAAATGACTTCAGGCTGATTTGCCGAAAGTTTTTACAAACGTGTTAGATAATAGTAATATTAATTAAATTAATTAAAACAAATATAACAATAACAATGTTAATGATAATATTGATAACAATAATAACAATATGTATAATGTTTTATGATAATGCGCCAACTCCTTATGAATAATATGATCAAGGCGCAAATAGGCCTACATAATATCAGGCATATTATGTTTGTTTCGGTTATTTATCCCTTTTCAGGTACCCTTACATTAAAGAGCTGTTTGAAAACCCAGATCCGGAAAAAGAAGTGATATTCTTAAAAGATATTGCTTTTTGCATTGATGGTTGCTACCAATTCCTGCCTGACAAATCATGCGGTTACCGACACGCTTTTCTGCTCCGGCATCCGAGGAAGGTATTCGCATCTTGGCGAAAAGTAATGTTGGACCTGGATCAGGAACTGAACGGTTGGGTACCAGATGGAGCAAGGTCCGAATCGTTCCACATAATCAAGGATTTGCCGGCAATATATGCACCACCTGGACACTTCTTCAAAGAGCTCTACGATCTCTGGTTACACGTCAAGCAGAATTACGATCCAAATCCGGTTGTCTTGGACAGCGACGATCTCTTATCCGATCCGGCCACAATGCTACCCCAGTTTTGCACCGCGGTTGGAATCCCCTACTCGGATAACCTACTTAAGTGGCCTGAAAGTCCAGATATCACAAACAGTTGGATAAGTGCGTTCTCCCCTCCCAATGATTTCGAGTGTATCCGAATTTATTGCAAGAATTCTTTTAATACCACACACTTCTTCCCTCCTTCCCCTCTCCCAGAAATGGATAGTCTGACTGAAGATGTGAAAGAATGTGTCGAAGCAGTCATGCCTTACTATCAAGAAATGTATAACTCTCGAATTTAAACGCATAGGTCAGCAGTTCACCTTATAGTGATGATTTTACTTTAGTTTAAAATCAATCGTTTTCTGCTGGTCTGAGAGATTTACAGTGACTGGGTTAGAAATTTGTAACAAAAAAAGAAACATTTAATTTGAGGTGTAAATGGCCAAGTAAAATTGGTTTTTAGTTTTTCGTTCGGGATTTTGTAAAACGTGGAGGAGGGGTTTACATTTTATTTGATATATGACATTAATTTTGTACATACAAATGTCATCGAATTGTGTTAACAGGCGCGGATCTACGGGGGGGGGGGGGGTTTAGGGGGTTTAACCCCCCCCCCCCTTGGGCGGCCCCCCCCCCCAAAAAAAAAGGAAAAAAAAAAGAAAAAAAAAAGAAAAAAGAACGCACGCTGTAGAGAGAAACCCTTTCAAGTGCAAATATTGTGAGAAGATATTCAACTCATCTGGTAACTTAACCAAACACACGATAACTCTGGATATAACTGTGTATTAAACTGTTACTTGATTTAAAAAGACGTTATCACCCAACTAACAATTGGACGTTTTCTGAACGTTCTAAAAACGTTCCAAGTTGGTTTTTGGACGTTTTGTGAAAACGTTTTTTGGACGTCAAAATGTGGTAGGTTTTCGACGTATTTAAAACGTTTTATTGGACGTTTTAAAAACGTGTTTTAAACGTTAAAAGAACCAAAAAAAAACCTTTAAAAACCTTTCAGACATTCGAAAAGTCCAAAAACCTTTTGAAAACGTTCTAAATATATTGTTGACGTTGTTAAAAACGTTTGGAACGTTCTTAAAACGTTTTTAAAACGTTAAAATGCACTACAAACGTTTTAAGAACGTCTAGAAAACCTTTTAAAACACGTCTGGAACGTTTATAAAACGTTTTCTAAACGTCCAAATGTTCTACAAACGTTTTAAGAACGTCTAGAAAACCTTTTAAAACACGTCTGGAACGTTTATAAAACGTTTTCTAAACGTCCAAATGTTCTACAAACGTTTAAAAAACCTTTTAAAACACGTCTGGAACGTTTATAGAACGTTTTCTAAACGTCCAAATGGTCTACAAACGTTTTAAGAACGTTTAAAAAACCTTTTAAAACACGTCTAAAACGTTCATAAAACGTTTTAGGAGATTGTTCAGAAAACCTTTATAGAATGTCTGAAAATGTCTCGGGCGTTGAAAGAATGCGCAACAAACATTTAAGAACGTCCTGCAAAAGTGTTAAGAATGTTCAACAAATACAAATGGTATATGAAATAAATACTGGGTCACACATTTGATCGATTTCAGGATTTTATTATCAAACATAAATAAATGTTCAAAGACTTGGTAATAATAGTACATGTATTTCAAGGTTACTTATAAAAAGATACAATGTTCTCTGTAGGTTTCCGTGGTGATTAAGTATTCACAACTGAAAGTTTTCATAACACCATGTGGTATACGAACATCCAATAGACGTCTATTTCAGGCTGGTGATAGACAAGTGATATCACAAGGAGAAAATCTAGAGAAATACGGTTGAAAAATTGGCGTAAAATAGACTTAAATAAGATTATAAACAGCCAACAGAAATTTGGTTGGGATGGTCCATTTCAAACCACAGATACAATGATTATTTACAAGAAAAAATGGACAAGATGACGATATGTCATTATAGTAAGTGGCAAGTATGAATACTCAATATTACCAATCTATTAATAAAAAAGGCAAGTCTATGAATATATCTAGTGTAAAAAAATTGGCAGCACACATATTGCATTTTTGGTTACAGCATACTCAACAAAAGTAACTTGAGTGATTTATAGAACCCGTAATTTCTTTGATTCCTGAAAAGATGTTGTTAATTCGTACCGAAAACATGTACCAACTAAATGACAAAAAAAACTGGGCATAATTGGTGTGATTGACCTCTGGTAAAACCTTAACGAGAACTGTATAGTATTACCATTTACTATATTGTCCTTTTGATCCCCAACAGATGTTGTAGTCAGGTCCAGATTTGTGCTATAAAAGAGTTTTATCAGAAGCCAGCATTAGAACTTTCATCTTCCATGAAATACAAAATCCATCATATAACATAGTAACAATCAACACATAATTATTTACATTAATGAGATACAATTTGAAGATATGTCATATAACTGGCAAGTATGAAAACTTAAATTTACCAATCTATACATAGGAAAGGCAAGACTATAAATATATCTAGTGTCATGAATTTGGCAGCACACGCATATCATTTTTGGTTACAGCATACTCAACAAAAGTAACTCAAGTGATTTACGGAACCCGTAATTTCCTCTTTGATTCCTGAAATATGTTGTTAATTTGTACTGAAAACATGTACCAACTAAATGACAAAGAAAACTTGGCATAATTGGTGTGATTGACCTCTGGTAAAACCTTAACGAGAACTGTATAGTTTTACCATTTACTATATCGTCCTCTTGATCCCACACAGATTTTGTAGTCGGGTCCAGATTTGTGCTATAAACGAGTTTTATCAGAAGCCAGCATTAGAACTTTCATCTTCCATGAAAAACAAAATCCATCATAATCAACACATAGTTATTTACATTAAGGAGATACAAGTTGAAAATATGTCATATAACTGGCAAGTATGAAAACTCAAATCTACCGGGCTATTTAGAGAAAAGGCAAGACTATAAATATATCTAGTGTTAAGAATTTGGCAGCACATATGTAGCATTTTTGGTTACAGCACACTCAACAAAAGTAACTTGAGTGATTTATAGAACCTGTAATTTCCTCTTTGATTCCTGAAAGATGTTGTTAATTCATACTGAAAACATGTACCAACTAAATGACAAAGAAAACTTGGCATAATTGGTGTGATTGACCTCTGGTAAAACCTTTATGAGAACTGTATATGTCTCAAATGCCATTTAATATATTGTCCTTTTGATCCACCAAAGATTTTGTAGTTAGGTCCAGATTTGTTCTATAAATGAGTTTTATCAGAAGCCAGTATGTAACTACATAGCGAATCGAGAACAGATGTCATCAGCGTTTATCCTTTTTAATTCTCCATGACACCCTCCTCCTCGTCTTCAGTGGCATCTGCAACAGCAGCAACATCTTTGGCAACATCTTCGGCAGCGACAGCTGGAACTCTAGCCCCATCGGTATCAGGTTTCTGCAAATCAGAGCAAACAACCTTTATTTATAAATTAAATGTTCATTTCAACTAAACCATAAAAAAACTAGGGGGCATGATGTTCCCCCTCCCTAAAAACAGCGCCTATACAAGCTCATTTGGTGACAAACTGGCATAATGTAAATTATGAACCAAAATTATATCTGAAGAGGCTGCACATAAGTAAATATTATTGCCTGTCCACAAAATATTAAGTCTCGAGACCAATGCCTAAAAACTGACGTCTGGATAAGCTAGGGTGGCAGTGAGGTGAATCCGGCCACCCCTATCAACAAGGGCAAAACTGGACTTATGATGTGCTTCATGTACAATATTGTTTTACAGATATTGGGCCTATCCCTTTAAAAGGGAACATACACGTAACACCAGAATTTTCACTCATTCAATCAAAAGATAACTTTGAAATACACATTTTTTTAATGTCCAAACAAAAATTGGTCAAAAAAGGCTGAATGCCCTTTGAAATAGTAAATTGATCTGATATTCTCTTGCAACATATTTTTGTATCTTGATAGAAATCCACATAATATAAAGAGAAAAAAATAAAAAATAAAAAATAAAAACACAAACAAAAGTAAAAGGAATTTAGGCCTACCTTCCATTTCTTTCCTCCTGGAAGAAATGGGGTTCGCTTGAGAAAGTCCCCTACGACTTCTTCAATCTCCATCTCTTTGGCGCCCTGGTCGGTCTTCATGCAGGCTCCTGAAAGACGTAAGTGCAGACGCCATGGATCATTATATTAAAGTTATTTTTGATGACACATTAAAATAAGACGATACAGATTACACACCTTAAATGACAAATGGGTCATTCCATGGCAATTCGGACAATCAATATCATTACACTCCTCTCAAATGTATTAGGGGAAAATGGTATGTCGGTTCCCATGTTATGGCCCACCCCTTTTTTTTGTTTTGCAAAAATGGGCATTTTTGTATGAAGAAATACATGGATACACATCTGCACACTCTCACATAAGTAATTCCTTGTTCAGATGGGCATAAAACATAACTACTCCTTAGAGGCCAAATTCAACAGCTACCTTACAAGCAGAAAACAATGCTATTATGCGACTTCAAAGGCAGCAAGGTTGCTAGAGACCATCAATGTCCAATTGATCACCAATCATTGTAACTCATCGGGTGAATCCAGAAACATATAAAATAAAATTGAAATTGGCTAATCATATACTAATTGATTACTTACTGACAATGACGGGAACAAATCTTGTTGACTTCAGACCACGCTTCCCCTTCCTCCCATTCACGTTGAAATCTGACCAAAGATTATTTGACCCCAGCTTTTTCATGATACGCCGACTTGTTAGGGCAATATTGCCCCCGCCGACTAGACTCAGGTAGTTGATCTGAAATTAAAAGAACCATTATCAATTACAATGCCGTAGATTCTCACATAAATAGGAGCCAACCGTCTCATTTCCAGACATTATTATGAATGTTTCTCCGCTAAAACCTTCACCCTGATGCGGTAAATATTAATTTATCATTTGCAAAATTCACAGGCTTTCACTTTTTTTTTTAAACATGGCTATAAAGTAATCAAGCATGTATAAATCAGAAACTCAGGATATTTCAGGTTTAGATAATTAAACCTGTACAAAAAGGAAAAACAAAGTCATTTGAATGGATGATCAAATAATGCCAAATTAGTATGCAAGTATTTTTAAACTTACCATTCTCTTCTTAAAATCAGACTCTACGAGTCTCATTTCGAGCAAGTCGAATTCACTCCCTGTCTTGAGCGGTTCCGCAAAGGGCTCCTGCAGGTCAGCAGGACCTGCCCGTAAACTCACTGATGATTTGGCACCAGGTTTGCCAGCGTCTCCACTATCTGGGCCTGGACATCTTCCAGCTTCTGAAGTTTTTGAAGTACCTGCTGTTGAAAATTGTCTAGGAAAACAAAAGGAGTAAAAAAAAATACATTAACAAATTAGGTCATTTTGGTAGCTAAGAAGAGTATGTAATTTTAGTGTGACTGATATGTACGACAGCTTTTCAACTATCGCATTTCAGGAATACATCACCAAGCTGCAATGACAATACTTGTACAAAGCATCAGACAATGCAACACATACAGAAAGAATCTGAAAGCAATTTTGCAGAAAAATATACCCCTGCTTTTTTGATAAAAATAAATCAAAATTAAACACATCAAAAGAAAGTTTCCCCCTAAAAAACCCCATCAAATCTTCGAGTATAACAAATTATTCAAGTTGAAACCAAGCATTGGATATAGCTAGGGTTGTTAGGAAGCAGATTCTCGAAAATTAGTGACATCCGTGACTTAACGGCTGAATGATCACAACATGAACAAAAAATTACGTTTTTTTTTCTTGATTTTTCCACTGGAAGATTTGATGGGGCTCTTTAGGGGGGAACTTACTTTTGATGTTGTATTTATATTGACAACCTCTGTCTCTTATATCAGTGTAGCATCTTGGTAAAAAATAGTAAATTTTGTTTGTAGTTTAAATATGCTGTACTCCAAAATCTAATCAATTGACCTCCTATGAAACATACTATTAAGTTCTTGAGAAGAGATATTTTGTTTGTGAAATTCTCTACGTAAATACTTACTGTCCAAGGTTCTAGCTTTTGGTGTCGGCGGCTGGCTTTGGCGAGAAGTCGAAGGAGAGGGGAATGTAGTTGTAGATGGAGATGATCCCCTCTGGATTGGGCCCGTCGGGCTTAAGGGGACAAATCTGGCCATCATGGATGTTGTTGACAATTTGGGGAGAGGAAGTTCCTTAGTCTTCGACTTATCTGCCTTTCTCGGGCTTCTGCGAAGTGGCTCAGGGTCACACTCCATATCTGGAAAAACATCACAGACATTAGAAAAATATCAAGCAAGAAAAGAATTTTTGAAAAATGTTCAAGCTTTATGAATTCATTTTGAGTTCAACATGTTAATTTTCAATTTTGATGAATCGGTACATTATGCCCCCCCCCCCTCCCGCCCCCAGGTGCTATTAGGGTTAAAACATCATCTAGCATCCTTCTAGCATATAAATTCAATTGCAGCGCAGCACTCGACAACAAAGACAGTGGTCTACTGTACTCATACAAGTAGCGTATGTTGATGCACACCTAGAGATTGACAATGTCCAGGCCAAAAATGCTAACAAAATTCTTTATGCTGGTGATTCGTTGTGTATATCAGCAGGGGTGGTATTCAGAAAACTCTCTTAACCCTAATAGCACCGGGGTATTTCAGACCTTGCTACCACCTTTGTTTTTGTTGTGTTTTTTTCGTAAAATTTATCATAGAACTATTTTGAAGCATAATTGTGCTATAATAAATTAATTTCAGCCAAAGAAAGTGAAAATAATCATATCTTTATGAATAAGGTGAGAAAACTCAATTTGCATTGAGTTTGTACACAAAATCACGTTTTTGAGCCATTTTCGTTTGGACGAGCGTGTATAAAAGGCCGTGCAGCATCATAACGGTATTCCTGATTTTCGCGAAAATGGTGTCAAAAGATGCGCAAGACTTGAAGTAAAAAGTCAGCGAGCAGCGCGGTCAAAAAAAATTGCGCGGCGGAATGGTCGCGAACAATCTCGAGGGGGGGGGGGGGCATTATGGCCCCCCCCAGGTGCTATTAGGGTTAAAGGGAGTGGATCGCCAGTTTCCATGTGCAGAAGGCCATAATTCGCTGACACCAGACTTGGTGGAAATACCATTAATGGGGGTACAATTTTGCACACAGCAAACCCATAGTCCAGTCAAGAATTACCCCAAATCTCTGGGAGAGCTCGAGAGTCTTCGGCAAATCAAAGCATTACATAAGGTCCAATGGTCATAAAACTCAAGGCTAACCCTGGTGATTGACAACACCTGTTATTGGGTAAACACCCGAACGGTGTCGAATTCCCCATGAGAGCCGACTACTCACTTAAAGTGGTACTCCAGGCTGAAATTGGGATGTTATGTAAAGTAGAGTAAAATTTAACAAGAACACTAAAAATTTCATCAAAATTGGATGAAAGGGTAAAAAAAAAAAAAAAATCCACTTAAACATTTTTTCTAAAGTCTTTATTTTGTTTTTCTTATTTTGTTTTCTTGTTCAATTTCAATTCAACACGGACATAGGCAGACCACCCCCCCCCTTTTTTTGTTCATTTGATAGGGGGCTGGGGCGCAAGCCCCCTCCCCCTATTATTATTTATTTTATTATTTTTTTTAATTTGATAATTCTATATAACACGGACATAAGCGGAGCCTGCAGGGGGGGGGGGTCGTGGGGCAAGCCCCCCTCTCCCTTTTTTTTTTATTTTTATTTATTTAATTATTTTTTTATTTGATAATTCTATTAAACACGCCCCAGCCCCCTTTCAAATGAACAAACAAAAAAGGGGGTCTGCCTATCAAATGATAGGCAGCCCCCCCCCCCCTGATTTTGACTCCCGTGCAAATGTGTGGCTGTATTCACGTTTGGAAATGTGAAATTTAGTGGGCAAAATGGCCACGCGCAATCTAATACCAGCGGTGCGGATACGTGTGGGGAGTCCGAAACACATGGCCATCTTCACTGAAGACTTTAAGTCACTCGGTCATAGATCTACTAGACTAACTTACAGTTACAATGTACATGTAGACCTTTACCATATCAAAAATAAATTCAAGTTCTTTCAGTGATTTTAAGTAACTCTTTCTGCTACATGACATGTATTAATGTGTTACTGTTAGGTGAAAGTTGGGTTCATTCACATCATTCTGGATTCAATCATACAACAATCAACAATAACAGTAACGCGTCTGGTTAACATACGCCTTTTTGTTTGGCATGTATCACATTGCATTCACACTCACAGGTTGGTTAAAAGTAAATTTTCATGCACGTTATTATCGCTAATGCATGAATGCAGCATGCAGACTAACTCCGGGAAGCTCCAACACCGGCGCGCCGACGCTGCGCGCCGGTGTTGGAGCTTCCCGGAGTTACATGCAGACATGTCACGACACAAGCCGATACTCATTTAAATGTTTTCCCACATTTTACACGTCTCGAATTCACTCAAACAACATTTAAACACCTAACAGATATCAAAATGGTAAAATATCACTTACATTGGTGTTGCAGTCTCACAAATTAGGTAGATAGTTCAGGATTTCTTGATAGCTCTTGCAAAGGCACACACGGTATTCAATGGGAAAATTCTCAATGTAATTTTCACGCACATGGCCGGCTAGCTAGCACTATGAACATGACTGACAATGAGAGCGGACAAAATATACAGTTCCTCAGGTAGACAAAGGAACATCCCTTCACTGCTATTATGTAAAAATGTGTAGAACAGGTGTCACATGCATATTCACCTTTTTACATAATAGCTGTGAAGGGTTGTTCCTTTGTCTACCTGAGGAACTGTATATTTTGTCCGCTCTCATTGTCAGTCATGTTCATAGTGTAGCTAGCCGGGCAATAACGCAGCCTAGCCGGCCGGGCACGGCTAGCGCTGACGTCATCGATCAATCCTCGGCGGCGGCGGCCTCGTTCGTTGTTGTGTAAAGATGTAATAATAAAATTGAGTATGTAAAATGTATAAAAATATGTTTTGCTTGTGTATTTTTGTTTATGAATTGTGTATGCATTTATATGATAAAACAAACAAATCTCGTTTTCATTTCAATTCAAGAAATCGCCTACAGTATTTTAGTGATCTGTTTTCATTTGTTTTTATTTATCCTTAGTAGTTGGACGTAGACAAAATATGATGCTTAATTCTGGTATTTGTTTTAAAAAAAATCTTAGTTGATTTATTGAATTGGACGTATATAAAACGTTCTGTGAACGTTATGTACAAAACGTTTATTTTGTAACATCCACAAACGTTTTGTAAACGTCCTATATCAAACGTTCTGTAAACGTCCTATATCAAACGTTCTGTAAACGTCCTATACCAAACGTTTAATTTTGTAACGTCCAAAAAACGTTTTTTAAACGTTCTCAAAAACCTAAACTTTGACGTAAATGAGAAGTCCAAACTTTAATGTTATATAAACGTTTTTAAAACGTTCATTTAGGACGAAGACGTACAGGACCTAAAAAAAACGTTTTGAAAACGTTCTGAAAACGTTCTGTGTTTGCTGCATGCACTGCTTTTTATGGTCTCCATTGTGTTAATAGATGCCAGGAAAACATCATTTACGGGGTTCAAATAAACACCCCCCCAAAAATCGGCTCGCCGCTTCGCGGCTCGTTGACGATGCTCCGCATCGTCATTATTTTGGTCAACCCCCCCCCTTAGCAAAAAGCTAGATCCGCCCCTGGTTAATCCCATTGTCTAAATGTTCAGAAATGTTTCTGATTTTATTTCAAAAATAAAATAACAAAAAATTGAGGACATATTGCTCCGATTGACTCATTTTCGCTCGCTGGATCAATGCAGCACAAACATAGCTCGTTCGACGTCACTACCAAACTAGCCAATCAGCTGTCAATGACGTCATATTGAATGCGGCGGCAAATATATTTTGTGAAATTATCGAGAAATGGACTATTTCTAATTGCAAACTAGTTTTATTTTTGGATGGAAACGCAGCCATTGTTATCTTGAAATTCATTGAAGTCATCAGAATAGAGTAAGTTACGTCTCAGATGATTCAAGAGGTCTATTTTGTAGATAAATTTTCAATTTCTTAAAATGTTCCACTGTGTTGCAGGGTACCGGGTGTATGCCATTGGGTGTGATGTGTTCGCGCGCAATGGCGCGAATTGTGCATTCTTCTTCTTCTTCGCGATCGCTATAAGTACAGGCCACCGCGCCGTCGGGTGTGAACATTCCTTTCCTTCTCAATACAATAACTTTCACCTATCTAAGTTATTCAAACCATACGGAATCGTGGCGTCTCGCCACTTCCATTACGTAATCATTAAAAGGATCCGCATATACAACATTTTCCTGCTATACGTTGTACCGCAGGAAAATACAAATCTCCCTTGTATACCTTACAGTCCAAACGATAAATATGTGCCTTAAACGAAGCAGGCGACAATCGGCGTAGCAGACGACACTTGATAGTAATTTTGTATGTGAGATTGCTTTGCTAAATATAAATTACTTTGTTAATAAATATCAACTAAAATTTCTTTTACATATCTTTAAACCATCATTGATATTTAATAATTCATGAGTGAGTAAAAGAAACATACCAAACTATATAATGATATGAAATACTTGGTGGCAATTAGGGGAGTTTGACGTGATGACCGATTGCACCCCTCTGTTAATAACCGAATAGTCCATGGTGTTTCATGAATATTCATGTTTTTGCTTACCTCGGCTAAATGTTTGCTTTTACTAAATGGAAAAATTACGGTGGGGGGTTGGATGAAATGGACATAATGAACATAGCAGAAGTGACAATTGATAATTCATGCTTCTTATCCTTCGTGTGCTTGACCTATAATCTTACAATCGCTTGGCAGACTGAGTCCAAAGTTCGACTTGTTTCACATGTGTATTATAGGCAATGGCGAGCTTGCAACCTATTTTGAAAAAATACGGTGGGTGAACTTTCAAAAGTCAATGAGACATGAGGGCTCCAATGAAAGAGCTAGTGATAACGTACGTCGGGGTGGATGTGCTTTTCGTTTAAACAAAAAATGAATTTTTAACGATTAAAAAAAAAAACGTCCATAGGCTAACATGTTAGGCTGCTGACTCTGACGATAGGGGGCGTTGTGAAATGAGACTAAACGGAGCAATATGGGATACTTAATGTGAATGAGAACCGAGCATTTCATTTTCTTCTGGCCTAAGATATAAATATTATGATATCCGGCACCTAATTACCCAACTATAAAAGACTCGAATACCAGGTGATAGTTGGCCAAATATTGCGACTTTAAAATCCTCGGTGGGGGGGGGGGGTGCAGCCCCTCACCATCCCGCTCGCGTCTTGTGTGCATGATTTATGATATATTTTAGTTATTAGTCCCAGTGGCAGTGCGTATTAAAGTGTCTGAATTGTGAGATTATACAGACAGGAAGGTCTACTGCATCCATAGCATTAGCTGTATTTTTCTATATCTTTCTAGCAGATGTTTCTGCACTTACTACACAAATAAATTAAAAAAATCAATTAAAAGTAATAGCATATTAATTGATTTACGTAAAATGTGACATAATTGAACATTTGAAACTTTATGGTGGTAAATCAAAGAATCAAGATAAATACAGAGGCCAAATATTATAAGCATGAATGGTATGAATGTCCCTTTTGCAGCCAACATAAAATTCTGTAGAACTTTGCAGGAATTACGAATATGTCATGTATGTCCTATCTGTGAAATTTAAACGTTAGCAGTGTCCTAATATTCAAATTGTGCAAGGAAACCCGTTTACTTGCTAGACTGTCAGACACTATTGAGTGAGTGACTGGCTTTTTTCTACTTTGGTAATAACATCCATGAAATGAACTATAAAGGGTTCATGAGCATTTGTCTACATTAATAACCCACTTCTTGTAATGGTCAAAATTAAACTGATTGAATCTTTGCGCAGCATAAAACGTACGACCATTCAGTACAATGGTCTGAAAATCGAGACTATTAATTACTGGGTCTATAGCTCTTAAGTCGATTCGACAACTAATAGTCATTTTTTTCCCACTTAAAGACATTTTCGAGCCCCCCCCCCCTTTTTTTTTAGGAAAGTTCTAAATTAGTATCATCTGCTTGAGGATATCGTCGACAAAATTGACGCCCGGCAATTTGGAAACCGCCCTGGTTTATCGACCACTCATTATTACTGCACAATCTCTATGACAATGGTGAAAAGAGCAAGAGCTTATCCACTGTTGTGTGTACCGACTTCACCAAAGCTTTCGACAGGCTGGATCATAACATTCTTATTAGAAAATTGATCAAACTCAATGTACGGTCATGCATCATTGAATGGATTATTAGTTTTTTGGAACACCGTCAACAGTGTCAAATACCAAGGCACTCTATCTCAATACTTACCTAATTATGCTGGTGTACCCCAAGGAACTAAATTGGGCCCAATCCTCCTTCCTAGTGATGATCAACGATGCTTGTGAAAACATACCAATCGATTGCCATAAATACGTAGATGATCTTACTTTGTTGGAATGTCGTAAAGTAACCGATCCCTCTGACTTACCAGCTGCCCTCTACAGTTTGGGTCAGTGGTCCTGTCAAAATCACATGAAGTTAAATCCTTCAAAGTGTTTTTCACTAAGTGTGACATTCTCCAAAAATCCCCATACTATGCCAACTTTATATATTGATGACTCACCCCTGCAAAACTTCCAATCTGTCAAAAGTCTTGGTGTCATTGTACAATCCAATCTGAAATGGGATCTCCATGTCACTGAAATCCTCAAAAAATGTAACAGAAAGTTGTATATGTTTATAGGCTTCTGAAACGATATGGACTGTCTTTAGCTGATTTGAAACTGGTATATACGGGCTATATTCGTCCTGTCATGGAATACTGTACCCCCGATTGTAATGGTGGGCTTACACAGAAACAAATAAGAACCTTGGAGCAAGTTCAAAAAAGAGTATGTAGAATCATGCTGGGTCCACGATACACAAAAATTATACCAATGCATGCCAAATATGTGACCTTTCAACGCTTGAATCCAGAAGGGTAAAGCTTTGTCTGGATTTCGCTACATCCTTAGCTAAACACCCAACATGTAGTACCTGGTTACCTCTCCGGAAAAACATACCCATCTCCTTATGTCATGCATCCAGATATCAACACAACAGTTCAAGTGCAAAACCAATCGTTTCCGAAATAGCCCCATACCTTACTTTGTCGATCTTCTGAATAAAGCCAAGCCCAATTAATCAAAATAGATGAATTAATATACATTTTTTATTTGTATTATACTCTTTTCACAGATGTTGAAGTTTCCTGATTTTTACTCTCCATAAGATAATAACAAACTAAAATTACACAATTCTGTTCCCTTTCCCTTCAATAGCCACTTTATATCTGAAAGAAAGGAATGTTAGAGTGCAATAATTGTTTTGTATTGTTATAATATCATTTTTCTAAGCAATAACACAAATACTTGCAAAAACAAACTTCAACAATGTTATGAAAAGAATATGTTCTTTTCTATTTTTTATATTCGTATATTGTCTTAATGGCTCTTTAAAAAATACATGTATGCAATTTACATTTTTTGATGTACGTGCATTTTTCTACAACTTCCTCTTTTACTTCTTTTCTTCATGTTTCTCGTCTCTGTTTTCCTGACTTCATGTTATATTCTGTTTTTCTTATTTTTGCTGCACAAGCAATCTTATCATTTAATCATTTAACTTTATATATTTCAATATTGACAAATCAATTGTAACTGTATTTTATGTTTGAAATATGAATTGAGTGCTTTAATTGTACACATGACCAATTCAGCCATTGGGGTGCGACACATGTTTTTAATAAACCTTGAATTGAAATCTTTCAAATGCTGTTGGAATTTAACCTTTTCATTTTTTTTGCCCTGCAAATGGGACATAGTACCTTTAAAGTGTCTGAATTTTAAGATGATACAGACAGGATGTTCTATACTACACTCCATAGCATTAACTGTATTTTTAAAATATATTTTATAGCAGATGTTTCTGCACTTAATACCATTTTTTTTAAAATTCAATTAACAATAATAGCTTGTCATATATCCTAATTGATTTACGTAAAATGTGAGAACTGAAATACCAAACAAAATACATATAGTTGAAAATTTGAAACTTTATGGTGGTTAATCAAAGAATCAAGATAAATGCAGAGGCCAACTATATTATAAGCATGAATGCTTAAGTCGATAGCAGCCGGGAAAGCGGGGCACATGGCGCTGTTATAGTAGGACATGTTGTATGTAAGAGAATAGAGTGTCAAGTATAAAGATTTTTTCAGAAAGTATTTATTTATTTATTTTTATTTAAAATGGTTTGATTCATTAAAAAACATTCGCGGCCCGAGAGCCGAATTGCAGGTGTTTTTTTTTTTTAAACAAAGTATACATCAGTGACAAAGTAAAATTACACGTGAAACATATGCATGAGAACATTATGGTAGTAAAATTGCAATTCTTTTTCTACGACACCTAGCTGCTCCGGCTACAATCACTCCGCGGCA
The DNA here is from genome assembly GCA_035222895.1 of Strongylocentrotus droebachiensis. Lineage (NCBI taxonomy): Eukaryota > Metazoa > Echinodermata > Echinoidea > Camarodonta > Strongylocentrotidae > Strongylocentrotus > Strongylocentrotus droebachiensis. The sequence continues at coordinate 165,012 of JAVYIG010003381.1, read as the reverse complement.
ATTCAGTACTCCCAATCCCAACCCCAGCCAAGAAACCTACACCGCACATAACCCAACATCAACCACAAACCCAGCTCAAAACCTAACAACAGATACAATCCCAACCCCACATCCTCGATGAAATAAAGCCTGGAGCAACCACAGCCAGAGCATGTATCGGGTCGCCATCATTGCACATTGCGGCAGATTGCTTTTTACATAATTATACAGAAATCTGAATTTTCTTACCATATCTAAAAAATATGTACATGTATGCAATAGGGATGAATCCTCTGATACTTGAAGAGCCCTATTATTATCTCAGAGGTTTAATTTAATTGGAGATGATTTGCTGGCCTACAATGGCACAAGTACAGCTTAGATCTTGCATAGTTGATGAAGTGAATTTTGAAGGGATAAAAGAACACATTCTTGAGGTCAGATTCGTGCCCTTATATATACTCGGACTGACTATTATAGCTGCCTGTGAATACCTAAAGATCAAAGGGTGAATTCAACATGTGCAATCATTTGCTATCCGCAGACAGGATATAGAGATGCTCGTTTAATTTTGAGGTCAATGAATATACAAATTACAATGACCATTGTACGTACGGGAAGGATATTAATCGAGGGCGAGTTGGGGGATACAATGGATGTTTAGTGAAAAAGGTGATATTTAGCAGCGAAAACAAAACGCTTTAGGATTATGATATTGGAGTGTGATTATATAGGATCAAAACGTCATTATAATGCGTCCTTGATAATTATTGTATATTCGAGCAACTCGATCGATCTCAGCCCGAGGAGTTCTAGTGAAAGTACGGCGGAACTTTAACTCCTAACTTGGGGGCTGCTACCCTAACTCCGCCCCCGAAAAAAAAACGTCCGGTGCGCCATTGTCTTGATAGCAGCCATGCTACAGTTGTATACCTGCTACAGTCGGAGTAATGATAGTTGTTGAGCGCCAGGTGCAGTGTGTAGAATCCGACCGACATGACGCTATATAGATCGAGGAACCCACTATACTGTCAGTTCCGGAATGTTGTGCAGGGAATGTCACATTCACTTAAATATCTACCATACAGCAAGTGTATGAAATCAATTTTGATTTGGTAAAACATGGCTGAACCACAGTCCTCATCAAACTCAACATCGACGACCTCTGAAATCCGATCGACGACCACGGATTCTAGCCACCAGGCTCGAGTTATGCTCTGGTGTACGCCCAGGTCAACGTCGACCATTTTAACCAAATGTTTGAGTTTTGTGCCGAAAACGCAGGTCTTCTTTGAACCATACTACTTCTGCTACGAAGCCATAGAAAGGTAATTAAGTGATACATGTATAAGATCCCATATAAATGATGAGATATTTATATTATACTCGATAAAGTGCATAGCTTTTTAATATAAACTCAGCCATTGATGTATTGGTAGCTGGCATTCCTGAGCAAAGTAATCAAAATCATCAACTCGTTTCGAACTCTGTACAGGCATGCCGCATATCTTGCGATCGGTGGGTGAGGGTGGGGGGGGGGGGGGGGCGTGGGTATTACGTTGCCCCTTTTAAATCCTTAAATTACGCAAAAGAGAGGGAAAATGTCATCCCCCTCCCCGCACATATTTATTTTTTGGTCGAAGATCTAAGACAATTTTTTTTTCTTTTACTAGCATCTAACCTTTGTAGGAGCTCAGGAATAGGGATGTAAAGACGCATTCACAAATTTTCAATGGCGGAGGCATCACATTTCCGTACAGCCATGCCTTTGTTACGATCATCTTTAGTATAATGCGTTTCTCTGCATGCATGCCTTCGGTTGTGAGTTATATAAATATGCATTTCATAAGGTTACAAATCCAGGGGTAGTACGGGCGGGGGAGGGGCACATACCCCCAGCAATGAACTCAATCTCTCATAATTATCTTGAATTCACATTAAGTATCGAAAAAATCAAAGTGCCCCCGCAGCGATGTTCGACCAGGAGTATACACAAATTAAATCATCTTTCTTCCTCTTTTTTCTTGTCTTTTCTATAATTTTTTGTCTCGCTCGTCCGCGGCCATCATCAGGGGTCAATCTCTCCCGGACGCACAGAGGGTTTTGGGTCGCCTGTGAGACTGAGGCCTACCATGGCATGGGCCTACCATGTCCGATTGGATAAATATGTATATTTATGTTTATGCCCTGTATATACTTCTGATATATTCTACGCGGTTTTTAAATTTTTCATGCGTATAGGTTGAAGAGCATAGGGATCAACATTGATCTGTCGTCGATGAAGTCATACGATGATGTCGAGATGAAAGACTGGTGGACGACTGCAAACATGATCAGCGGTGGAGATTGTATTAAAGAGGGCAAACCAGACTTCGACCAGATGAAGTGAGTCCTCACAGTAGCATCAAGTGATTGTAACCCTTGTTATTCAAACCATAACTCTACATACCATCACACCTCTATTATTACCCCTCCTGCCGCCCATGGACTCGCCACTGGTTGCGCCATCGGGCCTAACACCCCCTCCCCCCCCCCAATATCTATACATTATACTAATACCTCTGTTATAACTGTACATTATATTTTAAAGCTTGGGCAAATAGAAAATAGGTTTTCACAAATAGGCAGGGTCTCCGACAGTGGTATGTTTGTACTAGCTATTGAGTCCAACGTCCAGTTCACCCACAAGTCGTTCCGATGGCCCTTGGCTATTCAAATCACTCGGATATTCCGTAGAATCAGTGGAATAACAAACACCACCCTATTTGGGCATAGAACCAGCAATACCACTGGCGTACTGATGGGGGGGGGGGGGCAGTTGACCCTCAAATAAAATTCAAACGTGGTTTATTTCTAATTCGATATCAGTGATTTACAAATGTTGCTGAAATGACATGATTTTCTGGGATTTGACCCCCCAAATAATATTCAAACGTGGTTTATTTCTAATTCGATACTAGTGATTTACAAATGTTGCTGTAATGACATGATTTTCCGGGATTTGTTCTCACTTTTTTATAATTTATACTTTTTTATACGTTTGTTGCATGGGAAATTACTCATTTCCAAATTTACACTCGGGCAAAAATATATGCTTATTTAGCCTACATGTCAAGACCTGCGGAACGGCGGTGCTTGGGGGGCTCGAGCCCCCCCTCACTTTTTTGAAAAAGAGAAATAGAAATAAAGAGAGAAAGAATAGCGACCTGCCAGTTTCACAAATGAGGTATCACAATATGCTCATCTGACCGTAATTAAATGCCTAAAACCCCTTGGCTTCTTGGGGCTCTGTCCCCTGAAACCAATCAGGGGCTCTGAGGCGGGCCCCTGGATGCTCATCTGACCGTAATTTTTTGCCTAAAACCTCTGAGCTACTGGGGGCCAAGCCAAAAAGCGACCTGCCAGTGTCACAAATAAGGTATCACAATATGCTCATCTGACCGGTATTAAATGCCTAAAACCCCTCTGCCCTTTGACCCCGCGCCGATTTACGCTCCACTCGCTTCGCTTTCTACGCTCTACCTAATCGTAAATAATTTACCCCCCCCCCCCCCACTTTGAAAAACGTTCCGCGGGGCCTGCATGCAAAATGTTAAGAGTGGTAGGGATGCGTAGTTTTTTTTCTGCCCCAAAAAACGTTTTTGCTCATTATGCCACTGAGCAATACCATACAGACCAAGCGATATCGAAGCACAAACACGAACGCAATGACTTTGAGAAATCAAGCCAAGGGCACTGAATTCAGGTATACCCTAGTTATTGTACATTCCATATAATTATAGTTGTCCGGACTCCGGAGGGGTACGTCATTGATGCAAATTTCTCACATTTCAATTGCTGACGGACAAGGCTATTGAATGGCTTCAGGCTGATTTGCCGAAAGTTTTTACAATCGTGTTAGATAATAGTAATATTAATGAAATTAATTAAAACAAATATAACAGTAAGAATGGTAATGATAATATTGATAACAATAATAACAATATGTATAATGTATTATGATAATGCGCCAAATCCTTATGAATAATATGATCAAGGCGCAAATAGGCCTACATATATCAGGCACATTATGTTTGTTTCGTTTTTTCAATCCCTTTTCAGGTACCCTTACATTAAAGAGCTATTGGAAAACCCAGATCCGGAAAAAGAAGTGATATTCTTAAAAGATATGGCTTATTGCGTTGATGGTTGCTACCAATTCCTGCCTGACAAATCAAGCGGTTACCGACACGTTTTTCTGCTCCGGCATCCGAGGAAGGTATTCGCATCTTGGCGAAAAGTAATGTTGGACCTGGATCAGGAACCGAACGGTTGGGTACCAGATGGAGCAAGGTCCGAATCGTTCCACATAATCAAGGATTTGCCGGCAATATATGCACCACCTGGACGCTTCTTCAAAGAGCTCTACGATCTCTGGTTACACGTCAAGCAGAATTACGATCCAAATCCGGTTGTCTTGGACAGCGACGATCTCTTATCCGACCCGGCCACAATGCTACCCCGGTTTTGCACTGCGGTTGGAATCCCCTACTCGGATAACCTACTTAGGTGGCCTGAAAGTCCAGATACAACAAACAGTTGGAAAAGTGCGTTTTCCCCTCCTAATGATTTCGAGTTTATCCGAATTTATTGCAAGAATTCTTTCAATACCACTCACTTCTTCCCTCCTTCCCCTCTCCCAGAAATGGATAGTCTGACTGAAGATGTGAAAGAATGTGTCGAAGCAGTCATGCCTTACTATCAAGAAATGTATGACTCTCGAATTTAAACGCATAGGTCAGCAGTTCACCTTATAGTGATGATTTTACTTTAGTTTAAAATCAATCGTTCTGTGCTGATTTGAGAGATAGCAAGCGCGTAGCCAGGATTTTATTTTAGAGGGTGGTAGTGAGCACGCAAAGCGCGTTCCCTAGGGGGTGGGTGCAGGGAGGGGAGTTTTCCCCCTCCCTCGCGAAGCACGGAAGCTTTGGCGTTTCATTAAATCATTCGAGAAAGAAGACGATTCGTTGTACCGTTCTCGACTCTTAATCCTTGTCTAAATTTAGTTTCTGTTGACGTTTCATTAAATTATTAAAGAAAGAAGACGATTCGTTGTACCATTTTCGACTCTTAATCTTTGTCTGAATTCAGTTTCTCCCCTCCCGCGCGAAGCTCGGAATCTTTGACGTTTCATTAAATTATTAGAGAAAGAAGACGATTCGTTGTACCGTACTCGACTCTTAATCCCTTTTTTCTTCCTACGTCCTCTTCCTTTCTTCTTTCTCTTTTTTTTTTTTGGGGGGGGGGGCCGCCCCCTCCGCCCCCCCCCCCCCTCCCCTGGCTACGCGCCTGAGATATAGCACACAGTGTCCGGGATTGAATGTGTTACAAAAAAACAAATACTTTATTTTGAGGTGTAAACTGGTTTTTAGTGTTTAGTTTTACGTTCGGAATTTTGGAAAACGAGGAGGAGTGGTTTCCATTTTATTTGATATTATAGTATTAATGACTGCTTTGAGAAACATAGCTGTTTTTATACACTCGAGAAGCCTCGGGCAATAGCTCGATTGTAACCTTCCCGATGTTGGCTCTGTTGGCTTTTGATTGGTTGAGAGTTCGTCACATGACCAGAAACATTTTAACTATTTTTAGAAAGTACTATATGAGAGTACTATTTGGGAGTTGAAAACAAATGTTATTTTTTTTTTTAATTTAATTTTTTTTTTCTTCAAATCTTAATTTAATGAAAACAAAATATTTCAAATTTTTTAGATAAAAATTGACATGTTTTTTGTTCTAAATTTGTTTTCTTCCCAAAAATGTTTTGTTTATATATTTTTTTTATAAATTAAATAAAATACATTTTTGATGCAGGATATAAAACAAATATACCATGCCTATTATTCGAGGTACTGGTTAAAACTATGGGCCTCGGTGACTCCAAAAGTACCATTTTCTTCGGGGCTGCGCCCCTCAGCAAATAGTACTATTGGAATCACCTCTTGCGCATAGTTTTAACCTTAACCTCTTAAGAGAGTGTATATTTGTATACTATTTCTGTACATAAAAATGCCATTGAATTGTGTTAACAGAAATGTTTCTGTATTTTATTTCAAAAATCAAATGACGAAAAGTTGAGGGAGGATAATTAATGTGGATGAGAAACGAGCATTTCATTTTCTCTGGCCTAAGACATAAATATTATGATATCCGGCATCTAACTTCCCAACTACAAAAGACATTCGAGCACCTTGCTGCCGGAATACCAGGTGGTAGTTTGCCAAGTATTGGGACTTTAAAATCCTCAGAGGGTTGCAGCCCCCTCACCAGCCCTCCCCAACCGCCCCCCTCCCCCATCCCGCGCGCGTCTTGTGTGCATGATCTATGATATATTTTAGTTATCAGTCCCAGTGGCAGTGCATATTAAAGTGTCTGAATTGTAAGATTATGCAGACAGGATGGTCTTCTGCACTCCATAGCATTAACTTTTTTTTGTATATATTTGTTATAGCAGATAATTCAGCACTAAATACAAAAATACAAAAATTATTCAATTAACAATAATAGCTTATCATGTAATTGATTTACGTAAAATGTGACAACTGAAATACCAAAAAATATATATATAATTGAAAACTTGAAACTTTATGGTGGTTAATCAAAGAACCAAGATAAATGCAGAGGCCAACTATTATAAGCATGAATGCTTGAGTCGATAGCAGCCGGGAAAGGGGGGGGGGGGGCACATGACACTGTTAAAGGAGTATGTCAAAGAATACAGTGTCATGTATAACGATTTGAATAACAAGTGGGAAGAAAGAACAAAAATGAAGAAGAAGAAAATTCCAAGTGTGTGTCTGCCCCTATCTTGACAGTCAGAGACTGAAATATGTTACGAAAATTGTCAGTTAACGAGAGGTAATGCAACAATCATTTATTTATTTATTATATATTTATTCATGATTTCTTTCAACAGGGTAGTTTAATTCAGTTCCACTGGACGCCAGTGGACATGCTTTTCAAGAAAGCCCTGCCTAATACAATAACAGTATAAACATCAGTGTAATGATGCAATACAATATCAAATTAAACATAATTATATACCTTTTACAAATAGCACTATTTGAATCATACAATATCTGTTATAATTTTTTTTTTTTAATGAAAATATTGAATTATTACACTAACAAAGCCACGCCTATTAACAAAAACAAAAACGAAATGAATAAATGGACATACTAAAAAATAAATAAAAAAATAACGCTATAATCTTGCAATCACATTAATTTGTTTGGGTAATAATTAGGCCCCCTATACAATTTTTTAAAAAGGTAGTGGTTAGGGTACATTAAATTAATGCGCTAAAAAGTTACAGAGTCACAGTAAATGCAAAGAAAGACGGCATTCAATTTTTTCTCTTTATGATTATGAATTTTAGTTGCATTCAGTAAAAAAAAAATGTATGTTCTTTTTAATGTTTTAAATGATAAGAGTCAGTTAGGTGGTGGGGAGATAGTGAGAAAAAATACTATATACATGTATTGCAGAGACTGGGAGAGAGAGAGAGTAAGAATAAGAGACCGTTTCGAGCGCAAATTAAATGAACGGAGATAATTATGTATGTACACGTGTAAGGGAGAGAGAGAGAGAGACCTTTTCGAGCACAAATTAAATGAACGGAGACTATAGTTATGTGAGAGAGAGACGGAGGGAGAGACAGACAGAGACAGAGAGAGAGAGAGGGACAGAGAGAGAGGGAGAGAGAGAGAAAAAAAAAGAGAGAGAGACAGTGACAGAGAGAGGGACTCTATTTGCTCTGAGGAAGACAGAAGTAAGGCAGTAATGATCTAATGTTATGCTCTATGTGTCATTATTTTGAAAGAAAGACGAATAAATATCTTATCTTTTCTTATCTTACAGTTACCGGGAGGAAGTGAGAGAAAAGGATTGTCATTCAGTAGTAGGCCCATGATTAGGGGAGCGAGATAGAGAACGGGCAAGAGAGAAATACGGGGAATATAAAGATCAAGAGAGGGTGGATAGAGACAGAGAGAGACAGATAGACACATAAAGATATATACATAGACAGAAATAACTCAGACAGAGAGAGACTCAGCGTCAGTGTATGTGTGTGGGTATATGAGAGAGAGAGAGAGAGAGAGAGAGAGGTCGATTATCCAGGGACGTCCTTTTTCAAAGACATGTATAAAGGTCGTATTGACAAGGCTAACCCAGCTACCTTTATTCCAACGCTATACCAGAAGGAATATTTCGTGCAGACTCCGCGGCAAATTGTGCGTGTATATCCCGAATATATGAAACATTTCCAACATGGCGGGCCCAACACCAAGTCAGCAGGCCCGTGTTATGATGTGGTGTACGCCTAGGTCAATCTCATCGGTCTTCTGCAAATGCATGAGCTTCGTTCCCGACATCGACATCTTCTTCGACACGTACTACTTTGCTTTCGAGGCAGAAATCGACCTGCTGACCGTAGGCAAGGTGGTCGATCACGATGCCGATAACCTGGACGAGGAGGATTGGAAAAAGGCAGCGGTGATGATCTGCGAGGAGGAATATGACGACCGAGTCAAACTCGACATGCTCAAGTGAGTTGAAAGCGTGTTGTCATGGTGGTGTGTGCAAAACAATGTGTAATATACACGTGTTATGAATTATGATGTAGAGCCGCACATACTAGAAGCAAGGGAGATATATAGTAAGAGATAAAGGAGAATTGAGAGGGGGCAGAGAGTTTAACATGCAGATCGAGACTGAGACAAAGGCAGAAGTATTGAGAGACAGATAATTATTCTGGGGAGATAGAGAGAGAGAGAGAGAAAGAGAGAGAGAGAGAGTGTGTGAGTGTGTTACAGAGAGAGAGAGAGAGAAGGGGTGATATATACACGGGGTGGTATGGGAGTGTAGAGGGTATAAATATAAGGGATATAGAGTAAAGAGTAGCCAGAGCGAAATATAGAAAGAAGTAGAGCGGCATTAGAAGATGGGATATTGCAAATCGCAAAATTGGAGATGAAAAAAAAAATGTCGCAAAAAGAGTATTATGAAAAGTTCATACTTCGTTGAAGAGGATCGGTGCATGTCTACACTCTGCACACGAGTATTGTCGCTTACAAAATAAACTTGCTTAAGTACCGATCTAAAATGAGAAAAATAGATTAAGTCGTGTTCTATATGCAGTTAAGTTACACAGACCCAGGCGCGTACGCAGTGTCAGAGTTAGGGGGAATTGTCCCCCTTGTCAGGCACGTAGTCAGAATTTGATGTTTGTTTGTTTGTTTTTTTTTTTTTTTTTGGGGGGGGGGCACATACATGTAATCGATCGAGGTAAAAAAAAAGGGGTCTAAAAAAGTTCAACCGATCTTGGAAATTTAGGGGGGCACGTGCCCCCCTCCCCCCTCCCCCTCCCCCCTCCCCCCTCCCCCCCCCCCCCCCCCCCCCCCCCCCGTGGCTATGTGCCTGCCCCTTGCACCTCTTTCAAATGCGCTAGTTTGCTCATTTCTCATGTGATAGCATAACAAAGTTGTATGCAATATGAGAAAAGTCACAACCGGCCAAACGTAATCGCATAGAATGAATTACATAGTGAATGACTATGAACTTATGGAGAGCTTTAATGAGTAAACATATTTAGTATGCAGTGGAGGTGATATGATTTCTTTTAGACTTGTATTGACTTTAAAATCCGCATTCATGCAGGCCTACAGTAAGTTGTTGAAAGAAGAAAGATGAAGAAAAAGAAGGAAAAACAACTTTCTGAGCCGTGTGTGATGTTCTGGAGAACATTCATCAAAATGATATTAGTTCGTTTCGGAGATGTAACCCGCAGTGTTGCAAGAATTAATAACTTAATACACATTTTTATTTGGTACATTTTAAAGAAATAAACTTTGAAAAAGAGCCATTATACTCAACTTGTATTAATTCAATGTTCCTATAAAAGTAAAGGAAAATTAGGAATGGTATTTTAAGGAAGAAATGATCAATGTAGTTACCATAACAAAAATTGTTCTATCCTGACCATTTAAATGATTATGTATTTTGTATGCTAATATTACAGGTACCCGGTGGTCAAATCAATGCTCGATAAGCCAGAACCTACCAAAAAGGTCATCTTTTACAAGGGCGTGTCACAATCAATGGACAGTAAGCACTTCCGGTTCCTCCCAGACAAATCCAGCAATTACAAGCACTCCTTCCTACTCCGTCACCCAGCAAAGGTCTATAGCTCCTGGAAGAAAGTCATCTATGCCGTTCTCAAAGACGTCGGGGATGGTACTGGGAAGAAAATCACGAAAAGTCTACAAGATTTCGACCTGAGACGCGATGTGCCGGAGAAGTATAATCTTACTGATCTGCTGTACAAAGAGCTTCACGATCTTTGGGTCCACGTCCGGGAAAACCTTGATCCATCTCCGGTTGTCATGGAGAGTGATGATTTGCTTGCTGACCCGGCTGGGATGCTTCCCAAATACTGCAAGGCAGTCGGGATACCGTACAACGATAGTCTTCTCTCTTGGGATGCGAATCCAGATATCACGGATATCTGGAAGTGTGCTTTTATGCCGGTCAAGGATTTCGAGTTCATCCGCATCTTCTGCCATAACGCCTTCCACACTTCTCACTTCCTGCCCCCTCCTCCTATTCCTTCCCTAGATGATCTTCCTGATGACGTCAGAGAATCGGTGGAGACATCTATGCCATATTACAACGCGATGTACCAGACCAGACTGCTGCCTTAGCTCCATTCTCAGAAGGTTATCCTTTTTTAGTCTCTAGACAGAGTAGAAAGAAAGCTACGAAAGTGATAAACAATTATTGCCCTCTTACTTCGTAGTGACTTTTGAAACATAGTAAAGAAGTCGATGGTCGCGGTCATGTTCATGTCACCTTTCCTGTGTAGCTCTACAGAGAGGTTTTTCGTTTATGAACAGCGAAATGTTATCTCGTGAGGTAGCACAGTAGCAAGAGAGGGCTTCAGTTGACCAAAGGTTCATAAAGCCAAAGTGGACCGATGCCTTGGGTCTCTTTCATCATCGATCGGAATGTCCGAGAGGGGGAAGTTCCGCGAGAACGACACGTCCGTTACGATTCAAGTTTCAAGTTTATTTGTTCCACATTTTGACACAAAAATATAGACAGATATAAAAAATAGAAAGTTTATATACATGTAGTATGAGCACGTCTCAATGATACTCAATTCATATGATAGATTAATTAGAATGTTAGGAGCCTGTTGTAAAGCAGTGCTTGTACATGTATTGTATTGTGTTTATTAAACTTCATTGATGTACATCAATATTCTGTTTATAAACATATAATCACTTTACAATGTAATGTAACAATCAATATTCTGTTTGGGAACATATACATCATATAAGTCAATTTACAATGTAATTGTAATGTAACATATCAATATTCTGTAAACATACTGTATATACCGTATAAATCAATTTACAATGCAGTGTTTATAGCAAAACAGAAGGAAAATTATATATCCAGCAGAAACACTCTTTTTTCTTTTAATAATAACATGACATAATGCATATAGTAATACACCGTACCACAGAACACCCGAAGATTTAGATATAGAAAACATAATACAGCACTTTTCTAAATAAATTATAACTCATGCAATACAAAATAAGTAAATGAGGTACATGGAATGCCTAAAATAATTGACGTAATAGTACTTATACATACGGTATACATATACATGTATATTATAGGTTCCTGACAATGACAATGACAATGGTTGGAATGTTCGAGGGAACAACGTGCATGTGAGACCTCTTATTATATAATTGATATGAATACTCATGTAGTACAAACTATAATGTTTGCTTGTAATGCAATGCAACTATAAGTCATATGCATTTAATATCTGATATTATACACATATTGTCCATGTATATTTTATGAGCGTATGTGAACCATTCATTTCTTCTCCTTCTCTCTCTCTCTCTCTCTCTCTCTGTCTCTTTCCACCTATCTTACTCTCCTCTCTATCTGTAGTTTAATCTTTGAGCACAAGTCTTAAATAGAGCTATGTACGACGATGATCATTGGGGTATACCAGTGGCGTAGACAGGTTCGTACACCTGGGGGGATGACTCAGGGGCGGATCTAGCTTTTTGCTAAGGGGGGGTGACCAAAATAATGACGATGCGGAGCATCGTCCACGAGCCGCAAAGCGGCGAGCCGATTTTTTTGGGGGTGTTTATTTGAACCCCGTAAGTGATGTTTTCCTGGCATCTATTAACACAATGGAGACCATAAAAAGCAGTGCATGATAACGTCTTTTTAAATCAAGTAACAGTTAAATACACAGTTATATCCAGAGTTATCATGTGTTTGGTTAAGTTACCAGATGAGTTGAATATCTTCTCACAATATTTGCACTTGAAAGGGTTTCTCTCCAGCGTGCGTTCTTTTTTTCTTTTTTTCCCCTTTTTTTTCTTTTGTTTGTTTTTTGGGCCGCCCAAGGGGGGGTTTAAACCCCCTAACCCCCCCCCCCCCCCCCCGTAGATCCGCGCCTGTTTAATCTTGTGGTTATCTTGTGGTTTCCAAACCACAAGATAACCACAAAATACTTGTAAGATTTTCTTTTTTTTACCGTCTGAATTGGCTTTCACCGTGTGAATGCGGCTAATAACAATAAACACAATTACAATAATGATGAGGATTATTATTATCATCATCATAATTATTATTATTATTAATATTATAATTGTTATCATTATTATTATTACTATTATTATCATCATTATGACTTATTAAGTAAGCAAATATCATTCCCCAAAACCTGGGGGGATGATTGTACATGCCACCCCCCCCCCTACCTTGTGAGGTGGGGGGGGATGCATCCCCCTCATCCCCCCCCCCCCCCGTTGTCTACGCCCCTGGGGTATACTATGAATCCACTGTCACGTTGATTATTTATGCATGTACTAAATAAAATTAGATAAAAAGAAGTACGTAATTTTCTTTTAGTTTGCTTTTATGTATCTCTACCTGCAAACCATTGCTTATTAGTCAGTCAGTAACTCATAATAGGCACAGCACAATAGGCATTATACGCACTGACGATGGGAGGGGTGTAGGCCTATTACTAGGCTCGGTGAAAAAATATCAGAGGTAAAAATATCAAAACAAAATGTGAATATTGGTGATGGTTTTATATTAGGCTTATCGAAAAAGAATAACGAAGGACTTTCTGCAGTCATTATTCAGCGCTGCTTTATTTTCTTCTTTCTTTAACTATTATTTACCTTCGGCCCCAATATTGTGACTTTTTGTGCGACTGTTGGCGGGGGGGGGGGGGGGTACTCCTTTCCCCGACTTGAACGCCAAGGCCATGAATCGCAGGGTACATCTTTCAAGCCTAAACAAAAATATTTATAAAAAAATATTCCCTTCTGTGGCTCCTTCTTGCCCTATTTTTGACTATTGCTCTCCGTCCCCGTCTGTCGTCCGTAAACCTTTTATATTTTCATCTTCTTGAAAAGGCATGGTCAGTTTTTAACCAAAGCTGGCGGGAATCATCCCTAAGGGTAGGAAATCCAAAATTGTTCAAATAGTAAATATGGCCTCCATGGGGTCCCAGAGGGAGGGCCCAAAAGGGCCCAAACTATGTTAATTTCAAACATCTTCTCCAGATTCAGCAGTACAACAGTCAAGGTACACTGTCGCTCATAAAGGTGGAATATTTTAGTTTTACCCCAATTTATGGAATTATTTTAAAAATTATTTAAAAATAATAGATCTAGATAATAGTATACATTCTCAGATTGTATTGAATAACAATCTGCCAATGTGTGTTTTGTGGGACTGCTAAAGCATGTGTATGCTACTATGCTTATTAACTAGGGGACTTACGCCCTCAAGTCATAAATGACAGTAATGAGGATTAATGCCCCACAAAAGGGCACTAATATAGCACATCGACACGGTTTTGATTCTGGGGCCTCACAGTTACAAGGCCATTGTTTTGTCACTGAACCACGAATTTACGCAGCGGGGGCAGTTTCCATAAATAAAAAAACACACAGAAAATGCAATAAATTTTCAATAATTTATTGCATTTTACCCCGGTCCCCAACATAAAAGAATCCTCTGGACGGCCATGCATTATGGCTCAAGGCATGGGCACACAGAAGATTTTGTTATGTTGGGGACCGGGGTAGCATGCAATAAATTATTGAAAATTTATTGCATTTTCTGTGTGTTTTGTTTAATTATGGAAACTGCCCCCCCCCCCCCCTACCCTAGCCCCCGCTGCGTACAGTCACGGTTCAGTGACAAAGCAATGGCCTCGTAACTGTGAGGCCCCAGGATCAAACCGTGTTGATGTGCTATATAAGTGCCCTTTTGTGGGGCATTATTCCTCATTACTGTCATTTATGACTTAAGGGCATAGGTCACCTAGTTGATAAGCATAGTAGCATACACATGCTTTGGCAGTCACGCAAAACACACATTGGCAAATTATTATTCACTAAAATCTGAGAATGTATACTATTAACTAGATCTATTACTTTTAAATCATTTTTAAAATAATTCCATAAATTAGGATAAAAACAAAATCCACCTTTATGAGCGACAGTGTATGTAGAAAGATATTCATAACAGTTCACAGGGTGGGTTTCTGAAGGGGCTCAATGTTCAAAGTAACTGCTTCAAACGCATGTTTGGATTTGATAAAAGTTGATAAAAGAGGGTAACAGGTGGTGGGGGGGGGGGGCTATAGGAAACATACTTTTTTCATCTATTTCTTCAAAAACCTCTCACATTTCTACCTCTGGCATTTTACCATTGACATTTTTACCTACCTAGGGTTAGGGTACAACAAAATGGTTTTTACGTGTCAGATAATGTTCGAGAGGCAAATCAACAGTTATTTCCGACTTATTAAAGATAGCGTCACTCATGTGGTAAATTTAGTGGCAAATTCAAAATTGAAATTATCGAACGATGGGGGGGGGGGGGTTCTACATTACTGGCCATAAATACTGCAAGGTGTGATGATACATTTTTTTATCTTTGCCTTAAAATGTGCACATCCCTCCTCATCGAGAGGGGACTTTTAAAGCTGGAGATATAATAGATTGATGAAGAAATATGGGTGTATAAAGAGGGTATCTCACTGAGCGGCGAATGCTTGCGAACGTAGCGGATTTGGTGGTTCGCCAGGGTTCGTAAAAGTTTTTTGTGCGAATTATAATGAAGCGGTAGCTTGTGTTCAGCACACGAGCCCTCCTTTCCCTATCTCTATTGTAATGTATTCTTCTATAATAA
The DNA here is from genome assembly GCA_035222895.1 of Strongylocentrotus droebachiensis. Classification (NCBI taxonomy): domain Eukaryota; kingdom Metazoa; phylum Echinodermata; class Echinoidea; order Camarodonta; family Strongylocentrotidae; genus Strongylocentrotus; species Strongylocentrotus droebachiensis. The sequence continues at coordinate 149,736 of JAVYIG010003381.1, read as the reverse complement.
AGTTTTTTGTTTCTCCTGTATATCATTCTCTCTCTCTCTCTCTCTCTCTCTCTTCTATCTTCTCACTCTTAACCCCTCATGCCCTTCTCTCGCGTGTTCTCTCTAATTAACAGTGAGTTGGCTAACCACTCTCCGTTCACTGTCTTTCCGTTTATAATGTTGACCCAAAAGTTGGAATATTTTGTTGCTTACATCTGTTTGTGAAGTGATTGCGACAATATGGCTTATTTTTCATAGACAACGTTTATTATTTTCTCAGAACTTAACTGTTCATTCTTAATGACTCTTTAAATTGATCTACAAAGTTCTGAAAAGAAAAAAACTTTATCTACAACAACTAGTAAACCATAATTGTTAGAATGCCCTCATGAAAAGAGGTAAGAAAGAATATTTTGACTCTGTGGGCAACAGTGTACATGCCTATGTGTCGCAGCTCTTATCTCTCTTTCTCTCTCTGTCTCTGTCTCTCTCTTTCCCCTCTCTCTTTTTAAAGAGGGGTATCTTGGTAGTGTTATCGCTGTCATGAAAACTCTCATCCATTTTTATTTCCCACTTTCCTCATTTTTCTCTTATTTAGGGTTGCAATCATGCACACTTATCCGAGTAACAAATTTGGGATCGACTGAGACTGGTAACCGAATCTCGATAAAAGTTAATAAATTTCTATAGCTCTCAAGACCAAAACTTTACAAGGAACTAACCTAATGAAGAAAACAAAATCATAAAAGGGATTCATAAATTTACACAATATGTTAGGACAATCCTACACAATCAAAAACGCTAAATAATGTTACGGCACAAACAGCAAATCTCACCTTAACAAAACTATTTATTACTTCAATATTTTGTAAACAAGAACATTTTGATTAAGAAATGATTATTATAGTCTTTCAAAATTGATTTTCTTGAATATAGTTTTCTAACTAAAGGAATTTTGTTGAATACTCATGTGATCAAATCTCTTAAAGGTACTATGTCCCTTTTGCAGGCCAAATAATGAAAAGGTTAAATTCCAATGGCATTTTAAAGACAATACTAATTTAGAACTCCCCTTAAAAGAATGGGGCTTGAAAATGTCTTTAAATGGGAAAATAACGACTATTAGTCGTCAAATCGACTTAGGAGCTATAGAGCCAATAAGTAATAGTCTTGATTTTCAGACCATTGTACCCCATGGTCTTACGTTTTATGCTGCGCAAATATTCAATCAGTTTAATTTTGGCCATTACAAGAAGTGGGTTATTGTAGTAGACAAATCCTTTACAGCTCATTTTGGGTATGTTATTACCAAAGAAGAAGAAAAAGCCAGTCAGTCACTCAATACTGATTTAGTGTATGACAGTGAAGTCTAGCAAGTAAACGGGTTTTCTTGCATAATTTGAATATAAGGACACTACTAACGTTTAAATTTCACAGATAGGAAATACATTACATATTCATAATTCCTGCAAAGTTCTACAGAATTTGAGGTTGGCTGCAAAAGGGACATAGTATATTTAAGCAAATATTACTTAGCAAGCAGGGCCAACGACAATAATAATTTGGTAGTTAATAGTTTGGTTTTATACAGCACTTAATACATCTACGACGTCTCTAAGCGATTTACAGAAATATTAATATCCTAGTCATCGGATTCAGGCTTGTCCGCTCGCATTCCAGCCAGGTGTCATTTTACAGACGCTCACAATGCTGAGCAATGTACAATGACTTTAGCATTATAATGGGATTCGAACCCTCAACCCTTGTATTGAGTGTCAAGCGAATGAACCACAATACCAAGACACCTCCACATGAAGGTCTGTTAAACAATCAATCCTCCATCTCGAATTGATTTTATCTTTACCATCAAAATTTGAAATATACAAAAAAAAACTGACTATAGCGAATTTTGTAAAAAAAATTGTTCATAAAAAATACACACCAAGATTAAATTTCTATTTGCATGCTTCATTAGTTCAGTTCAAGTGGTCATGTTCCACACACAAAAGGAATCAAAGCTTATAATGATTCATCAGGAATCTGTTAAAAAGCATAAATATAAATTATGTATAGACTATACGTATTCATCAGAACCCTGAACTTAAAGTTTGAACTATAACCTCTTGTTTGGGACGTGCATGACCTTAGGTCGGAAAATTATACATGGTTGCCACTATCCAGCGGACAATATCTACCCGAGCCAATAATGCTCCTCATTCGTCCGCTTTAAATGATGGATGATAAAAAATGAATAATTCTGTTGTATTTTCTGTACAATTATATCAGAGACGGTATTACAGCCGTTCACAAATACGAATGAAACAGACTATAAAACAATTTCAACCCCTATAAATTTACTTATTTATCTACAAAAATATAAAATCAGATTTCATGCTATAAACCAAATATAGCACATTTCAAGCCCCGATATCAATATGACATATTGATATGTACAAAAATAAAGGTCCAGGACAAAATGAGAGTATGAAAAATCAATTGTAAATAAGGACCATCTTCGCGACATATAGTATAGACTAACCCTACTGTTTCGCACAGAGATATATGAATACTTTTTTTTTAAATGAAGTACTATACTTTTAAAATCGTTTGACTGTTTCCCCTGTAATATACTAAGTGAACGACGGCTAATTCATCTGCTTGGCACAAATATATTCTTCTTTTTTAATGATAGTATATATACATAGTATACAAATAATGAATGGTTATGAGTTCAATAGTGCGAATATTTTCATGAGTTGAAAGATTAACATTCTATTCAACGAGGCGTCAGCCGAGTTGAATAGAATTAATGTTAATCTTTCAACGAATGAAAATATTCGCACCATTGAACGAATGAATAACATTCATTATTTGTTTTATACAACATCGAAGAAGATCTAATAAAACGTTAATCAACAAATTATGCTTTACTCCTTATAAAAGATAAATTAAAGTTGGATTCAAGCCTTCTCGATTACATTCAGATTGCCTTCGCGTCAGATACACGCATGGATACGCGCGCGCACGGCAGAGAGGTACGCAGTCTGCATATAACCAAAAATGCACGGCGCATATAACCAAAAATGCACGGCGCATATAACCAAAAATGCACGACCGTGCAATATACCATCTATTGAATATCATGTGACCAACAATCCTCCAATCAAATGACAGGGATTCACGTAGGTGTTGTATAATACATAATTATGTCTATTATATTTCATACAGAGAAAGACATTCATAAGATCTAACAGTACTGTAAGATATTTTTAAAAGTTACCACTGAGACCCCAGTAACATTGACACATGGATTCACATGATTCACAATCAAAGTTTACATCTAGGGAGATCAATAAAATAATCTATTATTATTATTATTATTATTTTTATTATTATTATTTTTATTTATTTTTTTTTTTTTGGGGGGGGGGGAGGGAAGGGGGGGGCGTGACAATCGACGAACAGAAAAAGGGATGTATTTACTGTCAAATGCATTACTCATATTTTCAGATTTTACTTCCATTAACATTTTTAAACTGAAATCTTTTTCATTAAAAATAAAAATTTCAAGATACATGTACCAACCAATCATTACAAATCAAATCGAAATGAGTTTATTTCAAGGTCAAGCATCCCCCCATGAAGGCTAGTATCTTTTACATGAATATTGTGTTTAATTATTTATATTTCTTAAATCCGTAATATTAAACTTAATTTCCCAGTTAAAAAAATATATATATATATATTACAATTCTTTTTTAATCTAAAAGCGATTGAGCAACATACTAAGTGCAAGTGCCATGATAAACAGTGCCCTCACTGATGAGATGGTAACTGCACTGCTGTAGTAGATTGTGCGGCCATTCAGAGGTTGAAGGTAGCGGTAGTTGTCGACGATTTGGTAATTGCCTTGTGCGTTCATCTCATCGCCGTACAGGGTGCGGAACATGTCAAGCTGTTAGAAGAAAAAACACACGAATTAATTATCGAACTTTCAAGAATTAGTCATTTCCAAAGGTCCCTTTTTTTGGCCGTTCGCACAACTTTTGTTTGTTTGTTTGTTATTTTTAAAAAAATTGAGGGGGGGGAGTCCTCCAAAACACACACATAAAGAAATTGAGGAGGGTTCGACCCCACCCCCCCCCCCCTTCTGCGTACGCGTCTGGGCCTACTACTACTACTTCTTCTTCCTCTTCTTCTTCTTCTTCTTCTTCTTCTTCTTCTTCTTCTTCTTCTTCTTCTTCTTCTTCTTCAAATGAACTGGCGAAGAGCTCCTTGCTGAGATAGAAATCACTGAAGATTGTGTGAAATAGAAGCTTGAAGACCTCGACCCATCCAAGGCAGCGGGTCCAGACGATACATCACCGGTCTTTTTAAAACACCTGGCTGAAGAACTGTATGTCCCATACATCATTATGATTGGAGATCAGCCCATGTAACTCCAATATTCTAAACCTGAGAACTACCGACTGATCAAAAAAATAAAAAATCTCCAAGTCAGCTGTAAAGTACTAGTGAGCATTATCAAAGACAAAATAACTGACAACCTGAATAAACATGGTATGATACAGGATACCCAGCATGGTTTTAGGAAAGGGAAATCTACAATTTTATTATTACCAACTTGCTAGAATACCTAGAATTCATCACCAAATCAGTAGACAATGGTACACCAGTAGATGTAGTGTATACCTTGACGTAGCAAAAGCTTTCGATACCGTCCCTCACAAGAGACTATAGTTTTTTTTAAATAACAAAATCAAGGCCCATGGAATAAATGCATGTTGCAGTGGATAACAGCCTGGCTCAACAGTCGCAAGCAGAAAGTTGTTACCTAGGGACTCAAATCTGGCTGAATACCTGTTATCAGCTCTGTAGTACAAGCATCAGTCATGGGACCACTGTGCTTTCCTGATGTACATGAATGACCTCGAAATTGGACTAACTGACAAATCATGCAACAATTATCAAATTTGCTGATGACACCAAGCTAATCCACCCAGTGCAAATAGACAATGATAGAACAGACATACAAAACTCCATCAACCACCTAGTGGGCAAATACATGGCAGATGAGATACAATGCAGATAAATGTGGAGTCATGCACTTTGGAACCCACAGCCCACACTATACACATATGTCTACACGTTAGGCAACTCCAAGCTTAATGAAAGTACAGATGAAAAAGATCTTAAGTTCTAGTTCACAAGTCCATGAAAGTTGCCTCCCAGTGTGCTGCATCAGCAAATAGAGGAAACAGGACACTAGGAATAATAAACCGCAACTTTACATTCAAGAGTAAGGAAGTGATCTTAAGACTGTGTAAATCACTCATCATACACCACCTAGACTACGCCATGCACGCCCGGTGTCCCTAACTGGAAAAAGACAAAAAGATGTTGGAAAAAGTTCAAGCAAGAGCCACAAAACTCATCCATAGTATATTCAACACCTACCATATGAAGAGAGATTAGCTCAAACGAACTACTTTAGAGAAAAGAAGAGAGAGAAGACCTACTGCAAACCTACAGGATAATGACACAAATTGACAAATCCAAACCCGATAATTATTTTCAGTTTACTAACTACATGTATGATAGAACAAGAGGCCATTCCATGAAGCTAGCCAAGCAAGAAGCCGGCTTGACATCAGGACAAATTTCTATAGCCAGAGAGTTGTTGATAAAATGAACATGCTGCCACAAACTGCCATTGATGCTCCAACACTCCTCAGCTTCAAACGACAACCTGGGTTTTTAAATGAGTCCCATTGGACCCCCTAAACCCTGCCACACCACACTATCTACTGTTTCTTCATCACCACAATGGCGAGGTGGGGCCTTCAAGGTATATTCAAGGTATATTCTTCTTCTTCTTCTACTACTACTACTACTACTACTACTACTACTACTACTACTACTACCTTTACTAATACTTCTACTGCTACTACTATACTACTACTACTACTACTACTACTACTACTACTACTGATAATACTACTACTATTACTACTACTACTACTACTACTACTACTACTACTACTGCTGCTGCTTCTTGTTCTACTTCTACTACTATTTACTATTATATTCCACACACTAAGAATCTTGTTCTACGATTGATCAAAAGTAAATTACGTGATGAAAGATAGTTCGCCATTGATTGATGGGAGAATAAAAGTTCGTTACACTGTGTAGATAGTACTACTATTGTCAGTGAAAGTGCGTTGCACTCGGTAGATAGTCGTACTATCTACACAGTGAAACGCACTTTAATTGTATACGTTGTGTATTGCTCTCCTCTTTTTTTGTGTTAGTACGCGGACTTATGGGCGGCTAAAAGGGTCACAGTCAATAAAAGAAAATAAACATACAATGACAGAAATAAACAAAGATTCAGAAATAGACATGAAGAAAATGCAAAAATAAAGACCACCTCACCATTTAAGATCACTACAAAAATAAAACAACTTTCGAAATAAATATATCTCAGGAATAAAGAAAACTTCAGAATTAAAGATAATTATTATTATTTTTTTCTTTTTTTTTGGGGGGGGGGGGGTAGACAACAAAAATCCCTATCACCCCACTCTTACATGCAGGCCCCGATGAACGTTTCTCGGCGGGGGTCAAGGGGTAGAGCCTCCAGAAGCTCAGGGAGGTATCTGCATATAATTATTGTCAGATGAGCTTATTTTGATACCTTATTTGTGACACTTGCGGGTCACGAATTGGCGTGAGGTCCAGGCGGCGGAGCCCCCGGAAACTCAGGGGTTTTGGGCAATAAATTACGGTCAGATGAGCATATTTTGATACCTTTAATTTGCGACACTGACAGGACACAAATGGTGTTGGGTCTAGGAGGCGGAGCCCCCGGAGGCTCAGGGATTGTAAGCATTAAATTACCGTCAGATTAGCGTCCAGCCTCCCGCCTTAGGGCCCTAGGTGTGGTCCAGGGGGCAAAGCCACCGGAAGTCAAGGGGTTTTAGGCATTTAATTACCGTCAGATGAGCATCCAGGTGCCTGAATTTGGGCCCTGGGTGACATCCAGGGGGCAGAGCCCCCGGAAGCTTAGGGGTTTTAAGGCATTTAATCACGGTCAGATGAGCACATTTTTATTTTATTTTTAATTTTTTGGCCCCGGAAATTAGAAAATTACGTCGTCAGATATTTCGTTCAGTGGGGGGAAGTAACACTTTTTGTTGTTTCTTTCTTTAGTACACACACACACACACACACAAACAACAACAACAAACAAAAATCTTTCCCCTTCCCCCCATTCTTTTTTTGTCGGGGGGGGGGTGGGGGGGGGGGGCGGGCCCCCGGCCTCCTGGAACCGCCACTGACTACTACTACTTCTTCATCTTCGCCTTCTTCTTCTTCTTCTACTACTAATACTACTACTACTATACTCCTACTACTATACTACTACTAAGCTACTACTTTTACTACTACTACTTCTTTTGCTACGACTACCACTACTACTGCTGCTACTACTATATTTACTTCATCTACATTAAGGAGAATATTAATGAAAGAACAAGAACAATAGAGTGATGGAACTTGCAGTGGGGCTAGAGGCCTTAGGTCTGCCAATGTAGTGCAGATAGGGGTGCCTCTCCTGTAACGGTTTGTGGATACTCAAATGTAAAACTCATCATTTTAGTAGGAGCATCAACCAAACATTTGAAACTAAGAGTATCATGCTAAACTAATTAAAAAGGAAGTTAGAGACTGACATGATCCCGAGGTGTACAAAGTTGGTAAAAATAAGGATCGTTGGGTACATTAGACAAAATGGTATCCATAGGGTTAGACGATTTCGTCATCTTAGAACACCCCCCCTCCTCCCCCCCTCCCCCCCACCCCCCCCCCCCCCCCCCTCGCCGAGACCCCATCCTCTCACTCACCTGAGCCTGGGAGATAGAGATCGGGTCTTTAAAGATGGTCCAGATGATGGCCTCGTCGCAGTCGGGCAACGCCTTGGAACCATTGTAACGGTAGAACTTGGACAGGTCAGATGGCAAGACGTTGCGGATTGGGAACGATGGGAGGTTGCCCTGGCCCAGGGAGGTGTTGCCCGAGGAGTAATTGGCGATCTGGCTGATGTAACTCAGGAAGGGATCGAAAGCATTGTTATATTCGCCAACCTATAGAGGGAAAGCGGGAGAGATAGAAAGAGAGAGGGATAGGGAGAGATAAAGAGAGAGAGAGAGAGAGAGAGAGAGAGAGGGAGAGGGGGGGGGGGGAGAGAGAGAGGGGGGGGGGGGGAGAGTTGATTGGTTGGTTGTTTTTTATTTACGATCATGAAATATGCGATAAAACCATCATAACGCATACAAAACCACGATACAAATATTTTACAAGGACTATTCTAGAAAAATAAAATATTCAAATTAAAATGAAGATCGAGGGATGACCCGCTTCAGATTAACCGACAAAGTTGATCAGGGACTCGTTTCACAAAGCCTTTTTTCAATGACAAATGACAAAATTTAGTGATAACTCTGTTGATAACCAATCAGAAGCAAGGATTGCAGTAGCTTATAACACAAATTGTCATTTGTCACTGATGGCAAGTTTTGTGAAACGCCCCCCTGTTCTTCCTCGGGGTCCCACATTAACTACAATAAATTGATTAAATAATAATAATATTATTATTTAATCAATTTATTATAAGCATGAAACAGAGTGCGTACATATTAATAATTATTATCATATTATATTCCCAGAAACGTTAACTGGATGCCCCATAAGTAGGAGAATCGCAAAGAGTAGGATGTAAACCAGGTGTTTAGTGCACCGGCCTGCATACGCAACTGGTAATATATACCGATTTTGATTGTATGCTGCATGGCCCATTGAAGAAGAAATAATGGGAAGAAAAAAAAGAACATGGGGAGCTCTTACCTCAATCATCACAACCAGTAGGGTGGCTGCATCCCATTGCGAGCTGGCGAAAGCTGCGTCGAGATCGGCGTATTTGGACTTGTCGTAGTGAATCATGTGCAACTGAATAAATGAATAATGCATTCATAATAATAATTGTTATATACCTCTCTTTAAGAGTCTAGCCATCTGATTGGTCGAAATTGCAGTCGTAATTTTAGCCATTTCCATAAAGAGCCGAACATGCCAGTAATGGTCAATAGAACTGTTCATGAGTGATATTCTTGTAAGATTCCGGGTACCAGAAAAATAGTTGCGATTCCCATCGGTTTACGTGTTAAAACTTAGTTTGTGCGCAGCGCGGCTACGATACAGTTTTTTTAAATATAATTTGGTCTCTTCTACATTTGCACACAGCGCAGACGACCACCGATCTCGATTGTAGGCCTAGATCTACATGTAATGACGAGATGACGCCCCTTTGGAAATATGGAGATAAACCTGCTCTTTCATATGACATCTCATTTTTTAAGGTTGCTATGAAAAAAAGGGAGTTGGGAGTTGAAATCTAGGCCCATTATTTACTTTTTTACTTTTTTTCCTTCTTCAAATCGTTATTTAATGGGGGGGGGGGGGGGTTAAATTGTCATAAAAATGGGATTTTTAAAATATTTTTATAAATGCATTTTCGATGCAGGATATAAAATAAATATATCATGCCTTCTTTTCGAGGTACTGGTTAAAACTATGGGCCTCCGTGACTCCAATGTGCCATAGTACTAAATAGTATTATATCCTGCATCAAAAATTTGTTGGCTTTTGATTGGTTGAGAGCTCGTCACATGACCAAAAATATTTGTCCTAATTTTAGAAAGTACTATATGAGAGTACTATTTTGGTTTACTATTTGGGAGTTGAAAAAAAAATGTGATTTTTTTTTTTGAATTGAATCATTTTTTTTTTCTTCAAATCTTAATTTATTAAATGAAAAACAAATATTTTAAATCTTTTAGATAAAAATTGAAATTTTTTTTGTTCTAAATTTTTTTCCCAATTTTTTTTAATTTTTTAATTTTATTTTTTTAAATAAATTTTTGATGCAGGATATAAAACAAATATACCAAGCCTTCTATTCGAGGTACTGGTTAAACTAATGGCCTCGGTGACTCCAAAAGTACCATTTGCTTCGGGGCAAATAGTACTATTGGAGTCACCTCTTGCGCATAGTTTTAACCAGAACCTCTCAAGGCAGTGTATATTTGTATACTATTGGAGTCGCCTCTTGCGCATAGTTTTAACTAGAACCTCTCAAGATGGTGTATTTTTGTATAATTATAATTGATGATTTTTTTTCTTGTCCACAAATGTGGATATATGCTTCCCACACACAAAAACATAATAATATCAAATACGGAAAATAATACGGATACATATATACATCCAAACAAACAAATATCATATTCCCACAGAACAAAAGAGGTGTAGCTCTTTTCCTTTTGTTGTTCATCTTCTTCCTCCGTAAAAACAAATATTATTTCGCTACTCGGCATAGCCACAATCAGGGTGCAAAACCATTTGTACTTGGGGTAAAAAATTAAGTATGCCATTGAATAGTTTCATCAACCCCAAATTGTTCATCCATACCCTTGGGTTAATACCCTGCATTTTATGAACAGCAACACAACAGGGCGTGGTAGGTACAAAGAAATCAATTTGCTAGGAAGGCTTGTTCCATATCACGACTTGTTCAAAATAACTATACATAGTCATAATTGATGCAATTATAAGTAATCCATTTGCTTTATTTTGCTGTCATTATTGTTGTTGCTGCATATCTTGAGGCCTAATTACAATTTAAAAACCAACAGAGAGTATCTTTTTAAATGTGTTCATTTAAATTTTTCAGTTTGAGGTACAAAAGCTATTAAAAAAAAAAAAGTAAAATGCTTCTTCAAATTGTCAAAAGTTGATAGTATTGGCGAATACGGTTCCCAAAACATACTTTTACACCAAGTCCATTTAAGAAACAGACACTCATTCTATTTTAGTGCATATTATGTGGTATATGTCAAGATTAAGAACTTTACAATTGACTTTAGCCTGTTACAGACACTACTGGTCGCTTTTTTATACAGAGTGAGTCAGAAAAAATGTCCCACCGTTTTTAAAAGTTGAATTGTTTGAAGTATGAATATTTAATCATGGGTTTCATGATATGTCTTGATAGAGTTATCCTCCCAGTACGTTTAGGTACCATTTTCATTTGAATCTCTGCATGCATGAATGAATCAGACATTCTTTACAAGACTGCAAGATCTCACTTGCGCCACTTGTGTGAGTGTGTGTGTGTGTGTCTGTCCAAGAAGTTACCAGCAACTTCTTGGTCTGTCTGACTGTTTTTGTTCAATGCACTGTTTTATTCCTCACCCAGTAACTTGGCGCAAGTGAGATCTGACAGTTTTGTCAAGAGTGTCTGATGTTCAGTCATGCATGCAGAGATTCAAATGAAAATGGTACCTAAATGTACTGGGAGAATTACTCTATCAAGACATATCATGAAACCCATGATTAAATATTCATACCTCAAACAATACAACTTTTAAAAAGTGGGACATTTTTTCTGACTCACTCTGTAGACATATATTCATTTATCGAGTATGAAATGTTAGCCATGTGTCTTTCTTCTGCCAACTTTAATTTGGGCTATGAACAGTATATGGTCTATTCCTGAAACAAGAACCTTTGGAAGATAATTCCTATGATCAATTTATACAGGAATTCTTGTTATTGAGGGTACAAAATTGGGGGTACAAAATTAAAGGCTAAAATTCCAATAAAACACAATGATAACACTTCAAAGTGTCAGGTTACCAGCGACAATTTTGGTACAAAAGACATACAGATAACCAGGCGCGGATCCAGGATTTCTTAGGGGGGGGGAGGCCCAAATTTGAAATTGTGCGAGCCAAATATTGGTACGTAATGGTGACCAACAGTGACGTAATGCGGGGGGGGGGGGGTCGGTGCCTGGTCGGTGCAGGGAGGGGCGATTTCCCCCCTCCCAAGTTTTTACGATTCATTAAATTATTAGATAAAGAAGACGATTCGTTGTACTGTTCTCGACCCTTTCACCTCGTCTGAATTCAGTTCCCCCCCACCCCTCCCGCGCGAAACGCGGAAGCTTTTCATTTTCATTAAATCATAAGAGAAAGAAAGAGGTTCGTTGTACAGTTCTCGACTCTTAATCCATGTCTAAATTCAGCGCGAAGCGCGGAAGCTTTTCATTTTCATTAAAATCATTAGAGAAAGAAAAAGATTCGTTGTACAGTTCTCGACTCCATGTCTAAATTCAGTTCCCCCTCCCCATTCTGCGCGAAACGCGGAAGCTTTGACGTTTTATTAAACTATTAAAGAAAGAAGACGATTCGTTGTACCGTTCTCGACTCTTAATCCTCGTCTGAATTCAGTTCCCCCCCCCCCCTCCCGCACGAAGCGCGGAAGCTTCTACGTTTCATTAAATCATAAGAGAAAGAAGACGATTTGTTTTACAGTTCTCGACTCTTTATCCTCGTCTGAATTCAGGTTCCCCCCTCCCGCGCGAAGCGCGGAAGCGTTTAATTTTCATTAAATCATTAGAGAAGAAGACGATTCGTTTTACCGTTCTCGAAAATAATACTCGTCGGAATTTAGTTCCCCCTCAATCCCGCTCGAAGCGCGGAAGCTTTTACGTTTCATTAAATCATTAAAGATTGGTATTACCGTTCTCGCCTCTGAATCCTCGTCTGAATTCAGCCCGCCCCTCCCCTCCTGCGCGAAGCTTTGATGTTTCATTAAATTATTAGAGAAAGAAAACGATGCGTTGTACCGTTCTCTATACTCTTAATCCTTGTCTGAATTTCAAAGATGTTCTTTGTCTGCTCCTTTTCTTCCTACGTCCTCTTCCGATATGGAGGGCGAAGCCCCAAAAAATCAGGGGTTTTAGGCAATAAATTACCGTCAGATGATCATCTAAGGGCCCGCCGTAGGGCCCTAGATGGAATCCAGGGGACAGAGCCCCCGGAAGCTTAGGGGTTTTAGGCATTTAATCGTGGTCAGATGAGCATATTTTGATGCCTCATCATTTTTTTAACACTGGCAGTTAACTATTCTTACTTTCTTGCTCTCATTCTATTTTATTTCTCTTTAATATACTTTTTCAAAAGAGTTGGGGGGGGGGCGGGGCTCGAGGCTCTCGATCCCCGCCGTACCTCGGACCCTGACATGTAGGAATCTCAAGAATCATATTTTTTGCCTGGCTGTAAATTTAGGAATTTGTCATTTTCCAACAAACACTTATAAACGTATAATTTACTAAAAAGTAAGGAAAAATTTCGGAAATTATGTCATTTCAGCATTATTTGTAATCCACCGTAACGGTTAAGGAATTAGAAATAAACCACGTTTGAATTTGATTTCCCCCAAGCCCCCCCCCCCTATCAGTACGCCAGTATCTCCTCTTTTCCTTTTTTTCTTTCCCTTTCCTTCCTTCTCTCTTATTTTTTGATTGGGGGTGGGGGGGGGGGGCAACGGCCTGGGAGGCAAGGCCCTTTCGGCCCCGATCTCCTTCTTCCCCCTTTTCTTTTCTTCTTCCTCTTCTTTCTTTCCCTTTCTCTCCTCTTTCCCTTTCCCTTCTTTTCCTTTTCTCTCTCTCTCTTTTTTTTTTTTTTTTTTTTGCGGGGGGGGGGGGGGGGCCCAAGGCCCGCTCGGCCCCCCCCCCCCTGGATCCGCGCCTGCAGATAACCTCGCGTAAGTCGATCTTCTCGGGACAGAGGGAAAATGTCAACTTACGTAATCTATCCACTGAGTAACAGTCCACAAAATTGTATTATTGGCCCTCTATTACCATTCTCACACAGTCAACACACCTGAAATTCAAACAAAAGTTGCTGCTGATGAAGAACTCATATGGTCTAACTTTTCATGTAACAGGACATTCGATTAAACGATTTTGTGTTTCCGGGAGAGATGAGTAACACTGTGGCTAACATAGTTGCACCCTGATTGTGGCTATATCGACTACTTTATCTTCTTTTCCTTCATTTTGTTGTTCTATTCGTGATTATCATAATTTAAGGTAGTTACCTTTTATTTATATTTTACCCCCTAGTGGCGGTTCCAGGGGGGGGGGGGCGAAACACCCGCCCCCACCCCCCCCCCCCCCCCTATTGCCGGCGCAAAAAAAAATGAGGAAGAAAAGAAGAGAAAAAAAGAAAGGAGAAGAGAAGAAAAAAGGAGAAGAGAAAAGAAAGGAGAAGAGAAAAGAAAAGAGAAGAGAAAAGAAAGAAAGGGAAAGAAACAGAGAGAGAGAGAGAGAGAGAGAGAAGACCCCCCCCCCCCCCCCCCCTCCCTCCCGATCCGTGCGTCGGAGGGACCGAATTTGTGTTCCCCAAATCTCCGATGAAGGTTACTTTTCACGCAACAAAGTCCGACCCGTAATACATAAAAATCCGGCCCGTACTGACTTTACACACCGGAGATAGAGGGGTGCTTTTAAAGAGAGGAAACATACACGCGCGTACCCTAGATAACACTGAGTGGATGGGAAACGGGGAGGGGGAAGAGAAAAGTCGGGTGAGAAAGGGGGAAAGACAAGGAAATGGCGCTAAGTGACAGTAACGACGAATAAGGGAAAACTGTAATCGGGATATTTGGGGTCATTCCAGAAGGCTTGACAAACGTTATTGAATAAAGGGGCCGGGCCGGCCGCATAAAATCTCGAGGCACGGATTCAAAGTTAAACGTTAAAAACAGCCCTCTTTAGTGAGAAATTTGAAAAGGGCACAATATTTTGGATGTCTTTTAAATAGAAGCTATATACTCAACAGTCAAATTTTAAATTAACGGTAAAGGGGCCGCTCTTATTTTGCCCTTCATTTGGATTCAGCTCATACAAACTCGCTTGTGCTTGTATTTGAACTCATGTTGGTAGTACTCATGGACAGGAGCGGTAATCCTGGGCCCGATAGGGGGACACGTCCCCCAGGAAATTTAGAAATATAGCAGAAAGAACGTACATATTGGGCTTAGGGATTTTCTAGAATGTATAGTTTCAGCATATTGCAAAATCTCGCTTGGTCGCTAAGCCCGGGCCCTCGCCCGATAACACAAAACTATGATATGACGCTCCCGGCCGTGATTTATCCGTGGTTGTGGTGTAATAGATCCTTTTTTTCCTTCTTCATTTCTACTAACCTAATTGTGTGCTATCTCAATCCCCCTCTTCTAAAAGTGATTGCAATCACCTAAGTAATAGTCTGATTTTCAGACCCTTTTACCGAATGGTCGTACGTTTTGTGCTGCACAAAGATTCAATCAGTTTAACTTTGGTCATTACAAGTAGTAGTTGCTACAGCTCTTTTTCTTTATGTTACTACCAAAGAAAAAAAGATGTCAGTCAGTCACTTAATAGTGTCCGAAAGTGAAAGCTAGAAGGTAAACGGGTTTCCTTGCATAATTTTAATACCGGGACACTGATAATGTTTAAATTCCGCAGATAGGACATACATGACATAATTATATTCATAATTCCTGCAAAGTTCTACAGAAGTTGATGTTGGCTGCAAAAGAGATACAGTATCCTTAGGAGGAGAAACATCCTGAAACTTTAACATTTATCCCAAAAGGGGTCACCCCCTCCCTCTGGCGACGCCCCTGCACATTACTTACCTCGGCAGGGAAGGCAGTGCTGTCAATCTTATGTTCTGAGCCTTTAGAGTTGATAGACCCCCAGTGGAAATGTATCGAGGTAGCTGTGTAGGTAGTAGGGAGACCGCCCCCAGAGAGCTTGTATATGTCCTCCACTTCTTCATTAAATCGGACGGCAACTACATTGAGAGGAGAAGAGAGGAAACAATGGTTACATTTTCAAGGCTATTACACGTATATCTTGAAGTCATTCATCGTAATATAGTCATGTTATAGTCATGCTATTCATCATTATAAAGACATTTTATTCCTCGTGATATCGTCATTTCATTTATCAAAATAGAGTCATGTTGCTTTATAATTACTTAGTCATGTTATTCATCGGAATAGAGTAATTTGATTTAGTTATCCTTACCATTATGCCCGTTGTTTACCAAATCCATGTTAGTGTTTTCGTCGGTATAGCCATCGAGCACGAAGGGACCAAGATCAGTGTGGGTGGCGATGCTGGAGACGATATCGATGGGCGACTGGGAGGTACCATTGCATTGGTTACCCGGGATGAGACTCCAGGAATCTTGGGCATAGTATGACCAGCCTGCAAAGAACAACCACAGAAATAGTTCATAGTCGAGTTGTCATATTATCATCATTTATCTTCAGTTAACTATTCTGATTAAACAGCTTATTCGCATTGCTGTACCATTAATTGTTTTCAATGTTAGCATACCTTTGAAAATTAGGATTTCCCGGCCAAATTCGCGTGTTTGTCATTCGAATTCATTTACTTTGCATTTAAGTTAGCGCAGATCGGCTTTGCCATGCCAATTATCATTCAATTTTCCAGTTTTTGTATTTAATTTAGGATTTTGGTCGAAGGGTTTCATAGATCTGTCATTCAATTTAGAAACTGCTCAACCAACATTCAAATTAAACTTCACTTGTCGAAGCGTGATTTTTATCATTCAAATTTACACCTGTCATTCGTATTCGTAATATTTTTTATTCAAGTTAGAAATGTTAGGGGGAAGAATTGCAACAAACTTTTACAGTTTTTAAATAATGCAGTTAAAATGCATGATTTACCATTGGGGTCTAAGCTGTAATTCCATTCATTTATTTCAAGGACAATGCAGATGGGTGTAGTCAGACATAAAGTAAAGAAGGGGCGAAATCAAGGAATATGGCATTTTTGCACGGACATGTTCATATACCCGGGAAAGGTGGGGTACCCTCAATCGTCCCTTTTTACTACAGACTCGGAATTTTACAAAAGTAATTCACATCGTCTCTTATACCCAGCACACCCCTCTGTTTTTCTTAAAGATTTTCATAGTTTACTTGCCCGCCAGCAGATCGATGGCTAAAGACATGGCTTAATAAAGAATCATGTTCAAATTGTTGACTCTAGTCCCTACCCCAGTCACAATATTGTACCCTTCTTCCATAATGAAATTATGATTAAATTATGATAAATTTATGATGAAACATAAAACAAACAACTTCCTTACATGAACATTTACAAATATACTGAGACCATCAGGTCCGTAGATGCAAGTCGTTTTTTTTTTTCTTAACAATCAGATAAATCTAATAAGTATAAGTGTATAAATGCAAGAAAATGAAATATGAGGATATACACAAGAAAAAAAAATCTTGAAAGAAAAAGAATGAGCTATAAAAAGTGTGTAATAAACGAGAAATGTATATTGACAATCAATTTAAGTGCACAAAGTGCTAAATTTGAATGCTACAAATGAATTAAAATGCTAGAAGTACACCGTCGCGTTGTCAGAAAGCCAAATCGAATGACCAAATAGCGAAAGAAGCACAATGTTCATTAATTTGAAAGAAACATATAGATTCTAAAAAAAAAAATCCATAGATTTGAAAACTAGAAAAGGGAATATAAACCCGAGATATACCTGACTGCACAAAAACAGTCGAACTTGAACGCAAGGCAAATTAATTTGAATGACAAACTCGCGAATTTGGCCGGGAAATCCTATAGTAGCAGATGCCAGTTAGTAGCAGTGAAGGTAATAATAATAATAATAATATACAAATAAACACTGTCTTGAGAGGTTCAGGTTCAAACTATGCGCAAAAGGTGACTCCAATATTTCTGGTCATAATGACGAGCTCTCAACCAACATAAACAAATCCTCAGGACGGCCATGCACTATGGCTCAAGGCATGGAAACACAGAAGATTTTTTTATGTTGGGAACCGGGGTAAAATGCAATAAATTATTGAAAATTTATTGCATTTTCTGTTGTTTTTTATTTATGGAAACTGCCCCCTACCCTAGCCCCCGCTTCGTACAGTCATGGTTCAGTGATAAAGCAATGACCTTGCAACTGTGAGGCCCCAGGATCAAAACCATGTCGATGTGCTATATTAGTGCCCTTTTGTGGGGCATTAATCCTCATTACTGTCATTTATGACTTAAGGGCATAGGTCCCCTAGTTGATAAGCATAGTAGCATACACATGCTTTAGCAGTCACGCAAAACACACATTGGCAAATTATTATTCAATAAAATCTGAGAATGAATACTATTATCTAGATCTATTATTTTTAAATTATTTTTTTAATAATTCCATAAATTGGGATAAAAAAATATATTCCACCTTTATGAGCGACAGTGTACTTAAAAGTAACACTTTTTGTGCATGAGTACAATAGTCGAGAGGTTGTAAAACATAAACAAATACAAATATACATACAAACATATCAGAAAGAAGGATGGGTATTCACAAAGAAAGGAAAGAAAATAAAACATCAAAACGCCATTTCTTAAAGTGAATAGGTAATTTGTTTCTTTTCTTGGTTAAATGATCTTCAATTTCCTTCTGTTTCTTCACAAAGGATTTAAAGGACACAGAATTAGGAAGATTGTCATTAAATTTACAACAGTTTATGTATGATATTTCAACAGTAAAAATAAAAATGAGATGAATCTATCACCAAAAACTCAAAACAATTTTTCAAAATTAGAAAATATAGAAATTGGAATCACATTTTTGGCGAATCACTGTGAGGAGATTTTTCCAAATAGGGACAACTTTGTTTCCTTTTTTTGGTCACATAGAGCACATTTGGGGGATTCCTTCCTTTTTATCTTATAAAGAAAATCATTCAAAGCAATTGCTCTGTGGAAAATTTTAAAATAAAAACATCTGATTTTAGTATCAATTGAGCAGAAACAATTTGTAATATGAACCTTTTCCCAGTTAGTGTTAGGAGGTACTAGTAAACTGTTATTCTAATAGGTATATCTCTTATCAGGGCTATGAGGACAAGGCAATAAGCTATAAACATTCTTAGGAACTTTTTTTAACTCAATAATTTAAAAACTATTGTATCATGAACACCAAAAATGTCAATATCAAATTTCTCCATCCATTCTCTTGGGATATTCTTCGACAAAAAAATCAAACTTTTTTCTATCCGTAGAAGGAATATTGAAATCTAAAACAAGTTCCTCAAATAGCTAGTTGCCTGGACTGAATAGTTGTTTGAATAAGTCAGAAATGATAAAAAAAAAAACTTTTCTATCATACCTGGGGGGTGTTTCATAAAGCTGTTCGTAAAGTTATGCATGACCTTACGAACGACTTATATATGAAAAGCCAAATCGGATGCTCAATCATTATTGATTATTATTTATTAAGTTGAACTGTGCAAATGTAGATTAACATTTTTATTCTAACAACCATTTTTAATGCAAAGTATATTTTTTGCCATAGTTTAATTGAGGTTATTGGAAATATCAGAAAAAACTTTGGGCATCCTATCTGGCACTTCATATACAAGTCATTCGTAAAGTCATGCGTAACTTTACGAACTCTTTATGAAACACCCCCCAGGATGGGAAATAAAAATTGCTTAGATTTTGAACGAATATATCTGTTGTACCAAAAAAGCTGACATCCGCTCGGTTCAGAGTATTTAGAATCATAAAATTCTATGGTAGCGTTTTCTCTAAATAAATACCAAGAACGTAGTGATTCAGCTAACTGTATGTTACCAAGCGATCTCAAAACACTCTCAGGGTGTGAGTTTTCCATAGGAGTAAGACATCTTCATTGATATTTTTCAAAAAAGATAATTCAATAGCCTTCCAAAGAGCATTCAAATTGTCAGCCTGACAATACATCTTGACATAGCGTCATTGACGAATCAAAACTTGTATAATTTACACGATGTTTATAGTTAGAACAGTAACTTAGAAGTTAGAGTTAGACATGTCTTCGGCAATTAAAAAGTCCCTGGGTTATAATGACAAAGGCGTGGTGACGGCCAGAAACAGAGGCGCAACATGACCGCCACAGAGAGAGAGAGAGAGAACAACGAAAAAAATAATCCGTCAGTCGAAAGCAGATCCACAATCATGCACGATTCACAATCACGTTTGTGCTGAAAATATGAAACTTAAAAAAAATGTACCACTTACTTGCACCAAAAACAGCAGGTACCACCGCCAACAGAGCAACGCATACAAAGAACTTCATCTTCAAACTTATTCAACTTTTTCGCTAGGGAAGGAGAAAATCGTCCAAAATTGGATTTTGTCACAAACCGTGGTGAAAAAGGAGTTACACCTGTTTATAACCTTAGGCAAAGACGACGAATATCAGGTAGATGTTAAGGGATGTCGTCCTTCTACCAGATGGGAAGGGGGGTTCTTGGTTCGGATGGAGGGAGGAGCTGCGAATGAACTGTGGATAAAATTCGGTCAGTATATATATAGTTTAGGTACTTAAGAGGTGCTATGCGTCACGGTCCATGGATATCGATCTCAACTAATGACGCCAGACCCCACCGTAATTCATAATAATTGCAACTGCGCATGTGGGCGGCAAATCGTCGGTGCCGATTTTTTTTCTTTTCTCGCTCTCTCTCTCTCTCTTCTATCCCCTTTCCTCCCCCCCCCTCTCTCTCTCTCTCTCTCTCTCTTCCCCTTCTGTAAAGTTATATTGTCGATTCACCTTATGTGCTTCAGCAGGTAGCAAGTGGGTAGTTAACAACAATGCGTGTAACTTTTCCTTTCTTTTGCACGCGGGCCAAAAACCTGATAATGCCCGCCCCCCCCCCCAAAAAAAAAACACCCCAAAAACACAAAAACACAAATAGTGGTACATAATTAAAAGTTCAACGTTAAGTTGAGCAATCGAGTAAATCACCAAGGCGCAAATCCTCTATGAATATGTAAATCAATATCTTATACACGAATGTCTGTATCAATTCAAATTATTGAATAAAACTTAAAAGAAATAAAGATTATACTAATGAATAGATCTAATGAATGAATGATCTAATAATTTGTTCCCCTTCCAAAGGGATCATTTATCAATTAATATCGTTCACATAATATACAAGAATTGATTTATACATGTAGAATTTCAAAATAATATTCTTGCCCATTCAAAATATGATAAGAAAATATATTTTTAGATATCATTTACAAATTGAGGTTCATTTTTTTTTAAATAATTGATTTCATAATTGAACGAAAGCACGTTGTAAGAATATACACGTACATCAACATGAAGTTATATGAGTAAATGAATTATCATCGTGGGAATGAACCTAATAAAGAACAAGTACTGATACGCGATCAACGATCGTCGCCTTCTTAGATTTCATATTGTCCAGAGCATGACAAAGAATTTGTAGGTTTTCTTTGATTTCTCAATGAACATAACTTTGTAAGTCAATGTTGCCTTTCGTAATTTTTTTCTGATCCATTGTGGAGGTGTGTTATAGAGAACACGTCTTGACGGCCGTCTGGAGGCCGCCAGCCAGGATAATACATGTAGATATATATAATGTTGCCCTTCAATTTTGAACGTATTTGTTCTTACCTCTTTTCATGAAATGATTGTGACAATATGAGTTTTTTTTTTCTTGATAGATAGAAATCACGCCCTCCTGTAAGATAAACAGCTTCGTAACTGGTAGTGGTGGTGGTTATTTTACCTGACTGCTAAGGAAGCATAAATGCTTGTTCAGTGGCGTACGTAGGATTTTTTCACCGGGGGGGGGGGGGGGGTGTTTTAACATTTGAAAATCGCCGAAAATTTCGCAACGCCTCAGCCATCCGCTGAATAAGCGGGAGGGAGTGGGAGGGGGGGGGGGTGGGGTAAAATTATACAGTTATGTGCCTTGGGGGATCACTTTTTTGTTTTATATATCTATTTTTGTAAACATTTAAAATAAATTGAGGGGGGTTTAACCCACAAAACCACCCGTTGCGTACGCGACTGTGCTTGTTAGTAAGTAGCCTCTTATCGATGGTCCTGGCGCTGTTGGAGTCCGTAAATTCTGGTGAGCGAAGCGAGCCAGAAACGATGTGTTTACCAGGATAATACATGCAGATAATAGAATGTTGCCCTTCAAGTTGGAAAATATTTTTCTTACCTCTTTTCATGAAATGATTGTGCAAATATGAGTTTTTTATATTCTTGATAGATAGAAATCACAACATCATGTAAGATAAACAGCTTTGTCACTCAATGTTGCCTTCGTAATTTTTATCTGATCCATTGTGGAGGTGTTCTATAGAGAACACATTTTGGCGGCCGTCTGGAGGCCGTCAGCCAGCATGGGCGTCAGGCCTTTTTAATATGTGTGGGGGGACACAATGGATATGAAGTGGTGAGTTAGCGCGACGTCCCGCGCTCGCACGGACAGTAGGATGTCTGAGGGGGGATGTGGCTCCCTCCGAAGTTGAAAGAAAATTGAATTTTCAAACACATTTGGTGCGATTTGAAGCATAATTTCTAGTAATATTTGAGCGGAAATCATTGATTAGATTCCAATGGATTTTTTCTTCCTGAAAGGGGAATATCTTATGTCACTATTACAAAGACTCGGAAACATATTTGCTATAAAAGCTTTATTACTGTCATTATTATGTGAACTGATTCCATGGAGTATCTTGATAATAACAGTTAGGTTTAAAATTAGTTACTACATGCAGGGGCGGCGATTTCTTTTCATGGCTGGGGGGGGGGGGGGGGCGAAATGCGATGAACGAGCTAGGAGCAGTGGGTTAATGAGCAAAAACGTTTGGGGGGCACCAACAAAATCCGCATCAGCCCCACTCTTACATGTTACATGCAGGCTCCGCGGAACATTTTTCAAAGTGGAAAGGGGGCTAAAGTATTTAAGATCAGATAGAGCAAAGAGAGCGAAGCAAGTGGAGCGTAAATTGGCGAGGGGCCCAGGGCAAAAGCCCCGCCAATGGTCAAGGGGCATAGCCCCATGAAGCTCAGGGGTTTTAGGTATTGACTAACGGTCAGATGATCATCCAGGGGCCCGCCTTAGGGCCCCTGGAAGGGTCCATGGAATGGAGCCAATGGAAGCTCAGGGGTTTTAGCATTTAATTACAGTCGAATGAGCAAATTTATTTACCTCATTTGTGACACTGGCATGCAGGTCACTTATCGGAGTGGGGTAAAGGGGGCGTAGCCCCCGGAAGCTCAGGTTTTTTAAGGCATTTAATTACGGTCAGGTGAGCAACCAGGGGCCTGCCTTATAAAAGCTCAGGAAAAACCATGCCATTCCATCGTCTTACACACTAAGCAGTAAGGGTGCAATTCTGCTACAATAGCAGCACTCTCTGCTAAATACGCGTAGGTAGATGCAAATCTGCACCCCAATTGCGCCCTTATTTCTTAGTGTATAGAAATAAACCACGTTTGAATTTTATTAGGCGAAATAACTGCCCCAACCCCCCCCCCCTCCCCTCCATCACTACGCCAGTGCGAGGGAGCATAGTGAACGACTGGGGTGAAGGTGCCGGAAGTGACTTCCCTCTCACAGGTTTTTGAACTTTTGTTGTATTAACAAATTTTATTCCTTAGCAAAACTATAGTATAAAAACAAGCATTTTTTTCATTTTTTCACACTTCACATTTTTACTTTTACATTTACTTGAACAGTTGGAATTGAAGTAAAATTTGGGCATTAGTAATAAAGATATATTAGCATATTAAAACAAATTGTATCCCTCAAAGAAGATTTTGAGACAAAAAGAAAGGAAAAGCTTGAAAGAAAGGAGGAAAGTATGTTACTACAAGAATTTCAATATGGTAAAAAAACCCTCCAAATATTTGTATAACCTTAATAATAATAATAATAAATTATATTTCTATAGCGCATTATACAAGGTTTGTCTCTATGCGCTTTACATAGTATTACAAGCTTAATTAATTACAAGCATCTACTATTGAACTATCCTCAAACAAAAATTCTGACAAGATCTTAACTTAGATAGTATAACAGTAACTAGATAGAAAAACATTATAATCCATTCTTAAATAATGATACAACAATTATGGTTCAAGATTTTATTCGCATATTACAAGTTGTAGGCATATACAATTTCAATTGAAATTATAGATAGCAAAGCATGATAATAATTAATTCTTAAAAAGGTAGGTCTTAAGTGCAGTCTTGAAGGTCTGGATGGAAGGTGCAGTTCTAATGGCGAGCGGGAGAGAGTTCCAGAGGGTGGGAGCATTGAAGGTGAAGGAGCTACGACCGTAGTACTGGGTCTTAAAACGAGGAACATGGAGAAGATGTTTGTTCTGGGATCTAGGTGTGAATAAGTTCAGACAGATAAGAAGGGGTAGAGTTAGAGAGAGACTTGTAGGTGAGAAGTAGGATCTTAAAGTGAATCCGCTTGTTGATTTGGAGCCAGTGGAGGTTACGGAGAAGGGATGTGGTAGAAGTGAGACCAGTTGCTTTCTCTGTGATTCTGGCTGCGATGTTTTGAATTCTTTGAAGCTTCATCAGTTCGTTGGCAGGAAGATTAGGAAGAAGTGCATTGCATGTGTCAAGTTTAAAGGTGACGAAGGCATGGATGAGAGTGAGAGTTGTCTTCCGGTCTAAAACCCTACGAATTTGACCTATCTTTCTGATGGATGACATGGCAGAGCGACACACCCCTGCGACATGAGATTTTCTAGTGGCGTGCTCATCGAATATGATTCCCAAGTTCCTAGCCTCGGCCTTGGCTTCAATAACTGACTCGCCGACTGTTACCGTAACAGAGGGAGTTCTTTGGAGGAATCTGGAGGAAAGGTAAAGAACTTCCGTTTTGCCATCATTAATTGTTAACTTATGAAACAAAGGAGTGTAGAAAAGAGAATTATTCAACTTGTTGATAACAATTATATAATATTGAATACGGAAGAGGAAATTAGGAACGAGGTAGAAATATTTTACGAAGACCTGAAAGAAACAGATCATTAAGATTTCAGATGAAAAAGTAGAGGAGTTGGGTAGAGAAACTTCCCTTACAGAAATTAGCAAAGTTGTTGGTAACTTGAAACCTGTTAAATCACCCGGACAGGATGGGTTTACTGCAGAGTTTTTCAAGCTTTTTTCTTAAAGATATAGGGATTTATTTAATGAGGAGTTTGAACGCAGCATATGTTTTCACATTTTCACATTTCCAAAATTTGGGAATTATAACTCTACTACCTACAGGTAACAAATCTCGCAATCTACTTAAAAACTGGCGTCCTATATCTTTGCTCAATGTCCAATATAAGATTCTTTCTAGTTGCATTGTAAACAGAATAAAACCACTGTTAGATAAGAGCATACATAAATATCAAAAAGGCTTTCTGTCCGGTAGATACATCGGAGAGAATATCAGAATAATTTATGACATAAATAATATGCAGATCATAAAAATATTCCTGGGATAAATTATTACCTTTTATTGACTTTGAAAAGGCGTTCGATTGTGTTTCATATGATTTTCTATGGAATGTATTACATTTCTTTAATTACGGGGATGAAATTATTCAATGGATCAAATTACTATATTCAAATTCTGCTTCAAATGTGTTAATTAACGGTTGTTTAACCTCGCGTTTTAATATTAAAAGGGGTTGCCGACAAGGAGATCCGCTTTCTCCATATTTGTTTCTATTATGTGCAGAGATTTTAGGCATGTTGGTCAGAAAATCTCACAAGATAAAAGGTTTAGTTATAGAAAACAAGGAATATAGAATATTACAATACAGAAAGTTTACATTATGCTCTGGAGCTATAGGATTTTTTTTCTCAGTATTCAAGTTTAAATCTTAATATAATTAAGACACATATATTGTGTATCGGTTCCTTGAAAAAAAAACTGTAAATATTGATTTACATGAGGTACATGAGACTGACATAACGTTGGTTAACGGGGAATTCATAAGGTATTTGGGAATAGACTTTGGTATTGATTTAGAAAAGCTTCCGGATTTCAACTACGACAGAATATTTGATAAACTAAAAAGGCAAATGATATCTTGGTCGAAACGTATTACATTTCTATTTTTGGTCGCGTGGTCTTAGTGAAAACAATGCTAGTTTCGCAATTTAACCATTTATCTATGTCCATTCCTAACCCTTCTGAACATCTTTTAAAAGCAATAAATTACTCTTTTTTAAATTCATTTGGAAAGGGAAACCTGATAAGATTAGCAGAAAATAGATGGTTTGTTCTTATGAAAATGGTGGATTCAAAATGGTTGATGTTCACTCATGTAAAGACGTTACCCATTTAATGTACGCTTTCTTACGTCCACTATCATCATTGGAATGGGGTAAAGGTGATATATATTTCACTAAATTATCATTTATGCTAAGAAACTGTTTTTGGAAAGAACTCTTCCAAATACTAGCTTATTTTGTCCGCCAGGTTCAGTGTACTACTACTCCTGTTTGGAAAGCTATTTCTATTTGGTATAATTCTGAGGTTAAAATTGGAGGAAAGTGTTTATTTTTAAAGAATGGTGGGATAAAGGTACTCGATTTTTAAACGATTTATTAGATGATCAAGGACATATCTTAGTAAGAGAAGGGTGTGAAAAAAAAATTCGATCAAAATACAGTTTCTTAATTTTTACGCACTTTGTCAAATAATTATTAAATGCAGTCCCAATCGGAAAGTTGTAATATGAAGGTAAATGGGCCATTATGCCCTGCATATATTTCATGCTTGTTGAAAGATGAAAAAGGATGTAGAGATATTTATCAAATTATGTGAAAAGAAAAGGACGAGCATTTGAATAAATTATGTAATAGATGGCATGAAGATGGTATATTATTTGATGATAAATATATGCAATATTATTTCAGGGTTATGTTTCCCTGTACAACGCATAGTACAGTTCGGTACTTTTAGTACAGACTTTTGAATAGGATACAATATTTGAATAAAGATCTTGTGAAAATTAATATAATTCTAAATAAGAACTGTTCCCTTTGTGAAAGAGAAGAAGAAGATGTGGTACACTTTTTTTACTCCTGTAACGTGACCAAAATTGATTTGGAGTTGTTTGACTGACTGGTTAAATATTGTAACATGCTGTAGAATAAAACTGTCTTTAATACACGTTTTGTTAGGTTTCATTGAAGAAAAAAAATAATCTTTAAACTGTATAATAATTTGGACTAAACAACAATTATATTTTTCTCGAATACAAAAGTCTATACCCCCTTTCGGACAATAAAACAATATATCAGGATTAGTTACACAAATGAGAGGCAATTTAGTATACTTGCTAACAAAACTGACAAATTCGATAAAAAATGAATACATTTTGAGAGGATTTTGATCGTTTAGTATGAGTATATTGAATTTCCCACATCATTTTCAGTTATGACGTTGCATTCTTATTTAATTGTTTTCTTTCCCTAATCTACATGTATGTTCTGTATATACAGTATTATCGTCATATTATTGTTATTACAGTTATTAATATGCTACGGCTTCAATAATCGCTTATTATGGTTGATATTCGTTATGTTTATTTTATTCTGAACTATAATATGATATTCATTGGTACATGTGCTCAAATATGTTATTTGGAGATTGATTTTCAATAAAATGGCCTGTTGGAGGGTCCAAAAAATGAAGGAAAAAAATATTTACTTGAACACTTTACTTGATATTATGCGGGAGAGTGTAGCTACCGAGCGAGAAGATTTTTATTTGTCTAAACGCTGCACTCTTGGGCCCTCCAGAGCCTAAAAGTTTGTTGCAGTCTTTAGTCAGTATCTGCTATACACTTTTTTGTGCACTTGTTCAAATTGTCGGGGGGACATTTTGAGGGGGAAGTTACCCCACCCCCCCCCCCCTCCCGTCCCCCTGGATGTCTGCCCCTGACTACATGTAGTTATCACTAATATAACGTTTTGGTATATTTAAAGATATTTGTTTCAACACTTTCGTCAATTATTGAGTGTCCATCCAGTGTGACACTGTGTATAAGACAAAACAAAAAGGAAGCTTGTAAGTAATGGCTGTAATTTGTTTTAAAAAAATGAAACTATATAAAATATCATATAAAGTATAAATAGGATCGAGGTACGGTAAAATTCCGTTCGTATTATGTCGAGGGCGATACACTGTCATGTGCCGGGTATAAGATGGCAAGAAAGGCACTGTGGTGTTTTTGAAACACCATGTAATCACAAAGTAAGAAAGGAGAGGATTAGGGGTGTCAGTGAGTAAAAGAAAAGGAGAAAAGAAACATGGCGAGGGGCAGTGGAAGAGGAAGCAGACAATTAATTTACAGATATAGTGATACAGAAAAGAAGAACTAAACATAAAGACCTACCAAAAGACCAACAAGATCATTATAGAGTGCGAGGGAAAGATCTGCAGTTTTGAAGAAAGAACGGAAAAGAGGCGATCGCGACCTTTTCACGTGCTTCACATCCAATGAGTTCAATTTCTAGTACATTATCAAACGCGAAATTCTCATACGAATTCAAATATTGACCATGAGCGAAGAAAACGGTTCAATATTTATATAGATAAAGAACATACATAAAATAGTGGTTATATCCAGACCTTTGCCTCAGGAGGGACGAAGTATGGAAGTTTACAACATGACTGTGATTCATACAGTAATGGAATCACTTTTTTTTAAGGGGGGATCTTCCAAAATGTTATATTGCCAATACCTTTCGGGGGGATGCTGCGCCTCCTAACTTGGTACAACTTAAGGCCCGGTCTCACCGCCAGAACGTTGCTGGAGCGATCCTGGAGCGGTGAAAAACTTCACCACCGCTTGTAACCGTTCACGTACCACCGTTTAACAGAAGTTGGCCCCCTGTTAAGGCAACGCCGTATACGCTCGGCCACCGCTGATGGTCCCTCCTACCGCTCCGAAAGTTTTGAGCTGCACAAAATATTGCGAGCGGTGAGGAGCGGGCAATTTTCCGCTCCGGCAAAGTTCACCACCGCTCCAACAACGCCCAGTCAAAGTTTGGCAGCGCTAGACGCAAGTTCGTGGACGCTTTGGTCCGCTAGGCCAACGCAGAAATCTTGAACGCTGGACCACCGCTGCTTCGCCAGCTTTGCCCGGGCGGTGATTAAACTTTGCACAAACTTTGGTGGAGCGGTTGTAAGCGTTTAACGAGCGGACACGGGATTGCTGGAACGGTGTCGGGCGTTGAAGCAGCGATCCATTGCGGTGATGAACTTTGGTTTGGCGTTGGTATGGAGGTGTCGGAGCGGGACCAACGCTCGCTACCGCTCGCTACCGTTAAACCAACGCTAAAGCAACGCCGGCTTCAGCGGTGCACCGCTAAGGCAACGCCCGTGTTTTTTATTTGTTTCCCATTTTGTGCGCGGTGACGAGTGTTGTCGAAATTCGGCCCCCTCTCTCTACCGTTCAAGGAACGCTCCAGCAAAGTTCTGGCGGTGAGACCGGGCCTTTAGCCTCTTGTCGATGGCCCTAGCTTTATTGGAATCCGTAAATTCTAGCGAGCGAAGCGAGTCAGAGAAACCGAGTGCGCTCGCCAGAATGTATGGACTCCAAAAACGCGAGGGCCATCGACAAGAGGCTAGGTACACCCCAGCTATTGTACCCATGACGTCACTAAGGCGCATCGCCATAAAACTCTGCATGGGTGGAGGCGGGGCTTTGTTTGCTATCTTGCAAGGGGAAAATGGGATTTTATACTAAATTCTCCGTTCACTGTATTTCTGTTCATAACCCACTGTTGTCCATGAAGTTGAAATATTTGTTGCTTACCTCTTTTCGTGATTAAGAAAGTGATTGCGACAATATGGCTTATTTTTAATAGATAACGTTTATTATTTTTTCAGAATCCTACTGATCTTTCTCATTGATTCATTAAATTGATCTTCAAAGTTCTGAAAAGACAAAAACTTTATCTACAAGAGTAAACCATAATTATCAGAATGCCCTCATTAAAAGAGGTAAGAAAAAATATAGTAACTCTCTCTATATATGGGCAACAGTGTACATGCCTTCGTGTATGTGTGCCGCAGCTCTTCTCTTTCTCTCTCTCTCTACTCTCTCTACTCTCTCTACTCTCTCTACCATACCCCCCTCTCTCTCTCTCCCTACCCCTACCCCTCTATCTCTCTCTTTAAGGAGGGGTATTTTGGTAGTATTATCGCTATCATAAAAACTCTCATCCGTTTTTTATTTCCCAATCTCCTCATTTTTCTCTCATTAAGGGGTTGCATCATACACACTGTCTCATTCGAGTAACAATTTTGGGATCGACTGAGACTGGCAACCAAATCTCGATAAAAGTTAATAAATTGCTATAGTTTTCAAGACCTAAGCTTTACAAGAAAACTTACTTAATGAAGAAGAAAAAATCATATGAGGGATTCAAAAATGTACACAACATTTTAGGACAATCCTACACAATCAATAACCCTTAATAATGTTATGGCACAAATAACAAAATCTTACCTTAAAAAAAGTATTTATTACTTCAATATTTTGTGAACAAGAACATTTTGTTTAAGAATGTTTTACAACACGACAGAAATGATTATTATAGTCTTTCAAAAGGATTTTCTGAAACAAAGTTTTCTAACTGAAAAGAATTTTGTTGAATACTCATGTGATCAAATCTCTCAAGCAAATATTACTTTGCAAGCAGGGCCCGCATCATTAAATATTAATAACAATGACAACAATCATAATAGTTTGGTTTTATACAGCACATCTACGACGTCTCTAAGCGATTTAAAGAAATATTATTATCCTAGTCATCGGATTCAGGCATGTCCGCTCGCATTCCTGCAAGCGTCATTTTACAGATGTTCACAATGCTGAGCAATGTACAATGACTTTCGCATTGTAATAGAATTCGAACCCTCAACCCTTGGATTGAGTGTCAAGCAAATGAACCACAATACCAAGACACCTCCACGTGAAGGTCTGTTAAACAATCAATCCCCCATCTCGAATTGATTTTATCTGCTTGAATACCAGCACAATTTGAAATATACAAAAAAAACTGACTACTACGAATTTTGGAAAACATTTTGTTTAGAAGAAACACACACCAAGATTAAATTCATATTTGCATGCTTAATTCGTTCAGTTCAAGTGGTCCCGTGATGTTAAAAAGCATATAATACATTATGTATAGATTATACGTATTTATCAGTTCCATTTTTTCTTTTACATAATAAGAACCCTGAACTGCAAGTTTGAACTATAACCTCTTGTTTGGGACGGGCATGACCCGAGGTCGAACCATTATCCATGGTGGACACTATCTAGCGGATAATATCTACGCGGGCCAATAATGCTCCTCATTCGTCCACTTTAAATGATGGATGATAAAAAAATGAATAATTATGTTGTGTTTTCTGTACAATGATATCCGAGACGGTATTACAGCCGTTCGCAAATACGAATCAAACAGTCTATAAAACAATTTCAACCCCTATAAATTTACGCTACAAAGGTCTCTCTACAAAAAAAAAAAAAAAAAAAACAGATTTCATGCTAACAAAATATATCACATTTCAAGCCCCGATATCAACATGTGTACAAAATAAAACAGGTAAAGCCTATTAGTTGGTCCAGGACAAAATGAGAGTATTACAAAGCAAATGTAAATAAGTAACGTTTTCGCGACACATAGTATAGACTAACACTACTGTTTCACACAGAGCTACATAGATACATTTCTATAAAATAAAGTAACGTAAAGAAACCTTTTGACTGTTTCCCCTGTCATATAAAAAATGAACAACAGCTAATTTATCCCCCCTCAAGTTGCTAAACGGTGACCAAAAAAAGGTGAGCTTACCCCCCCCCCCACAACTGAACGAAAGATCGGTGGGCCAAATTTTCGGGACAACAATAAACAAAAAAATGCTCCTACCCCGCCTCCCCCCCCCCCCCCCCGCGCTTATTCAGCAGCTGGCAGGGTCGTTACGAAATTTTCGGTGCGATTTTCAAATTGTAAACCCCCACCCCTCGAAAAAAAATCCTGCGTACGCCCCTGTTTTTCTGGTACCTATTGAACACCTGGATGGAGAGTAGCAAGTGCAGGTAAATATTTTGCCAAAGGATATTACTGCCGCGTCGGGATCAGATTTACCATTCACATTCTTAAACTGAAGTATTTTTCATTGAAAAATTAAAAAAAGTTCATTTCACCAACCATCATTACAAATCACATCGAAATGAGTTTATTTTAAGGTCAAGTATCCCCCCCCCCCCCAAGAAGGCTGGTAGCTTGTACAGGAATATCGTGTTTAAATTATTTATATTTTTTAAATCCGTAATATTAAACCTAATTTCTCCATGTAAACATTTTTTGTTTTTACAATTCTTGTTCAAAGCGATTGAGCAACATAGCAACAAGTGCAAGTGCCACTATAAACAGTGCCCTCATCGGTGACATGGTAACTGCACTGCTGTAGTAGATTGTGCGGCCATTCAGAGGTTGAATGCGGCGGTAGTTGTCGACCATTTTGTAATTGCCTTGTGCGTTCAGATTGACGCCGTATACGGTGCGGAGCGTGTCAAGCTATGAATTAGAAAGAAGAAAGAAAGAAGAAGAAAAAAAAGAATTTATAATCATTATCGAATTTTCAAGAATTAGTCATTTCCAAATCGAAAACTTAGAAATGTTAACTGATGAAGAACTCCTTGGTGAGATAGAAATCACTGAAGATTGTGTGAAAAAGAAGCTTGAAGACCTCGACCCATCCAAAGCAGCGGGTCCAAATGATATACCACCGGCCTTTTTAAAACCCCTGGCTGAAAAACGGTGTGTACACCATTGTATTGAATCACGTTGAAACCAGTAAAATAAACTGGCACATATTCTAGTATATACTACTACTACTTCTACTACTACTACTACTACTACTTATACTACTTCTACTACTACTACTACTACTACTACTACTAGAAGCTACCAGAAGCGGATCCAGCCAGCGGCAAGGGAGGGGGCCAAAGAGGGGTCTCAATTTGTGAGAAAATATTTTGATGGGGGGGGGGGGGTAAGAGGTTTTTTTTTTCTTTTCTTTTGGTCCAATTTTTCAGGAAATATTTAGCGCTGACTCAGCTCCAGCCGGTGAATAAGCGGATAAAGTGACTCTCACACTCTGCCGTGTAGGCCTACCTACCGTCCACCTACCGGGCTGTTAAAAAACAACAGAGTCCAGAACGTTGGGTTTTGAGCGAACTTGTCCCCGGCCGCAAAAAAAAAATCATAAAATTAATCTTTTCACCGTTTCGTTGCCATCTTCTGGCCGTTTCCATACCAGGCCCATACCGGGTCTCGAACGTGTGCACCGGGTTTGTAGCAGCCACCTACCAGTCACTTAGCGTCCCCTCACCGCTCGGAGCGTCCTGTGAGCGAGTCCCCGGACTGCTGACGTCATGACAAGAAAAAGTAAAGCTCATCTGACGAAACCCCTCTATATATACCCAATAATTAGTGACAAACGGTGGCACACGGTGACAAAAGTAAATTTGTTGGTAATGGCACGTTCATATGACGCTACTGTGAAGGTAAGGACACGTTATCGACCCGTTATAGGACGTTATGGGAACGTCGAGGCGTTAACAGGATGTTACCCATGCGTTAGGGAGGCGGCGCCGTCAGAATCAGGCGGTACCGCTTTGGAAACACCCGTTGGCAGTCCGGTATGAACACTGTAATGAGGACGGTATGAATACGTTATGAAGACGGTGGCACGGTATCAACACGTTCATGACACGTTCACAACCCGCTTACAACCCGTTGCAGACGGTGGATTTGTTTTTGCCCGTTCATCACCGTTCTGTAACGGGTTATGAGCGTGGTGTGAAAGTGTTCATACAGTGTGACCGTTTTCATAACGTATTCATACCGTCCTCATACCGTTCAACACCGTCCTCTTGCCGCTTACTTGCGGCCGGTGCCAGGCGGCCAAAGTTTTGAACATGCCCAAAACTTTCGCCGGGTCCCACCGGGTGTAAATAAGCGCCAACGCCCTATTAACGTGTTGCCCGCTTTGATAACGAACCACCGTGTGCCCTCGCCGTTCTCCACCGTCCGCAGACATTTTCGCGCACGGTGGCACACGGTAGGCCTACACGGCAGAGTGTGAGAGTCACTTTAGGAGCAATAATGTGTTTTATTTTTTTATTTTCAGCTCCCAAAAATTTGCAAATCGCGTCGGCCGATAATTCGCTCAGGGGGGGGGGGGGGGGTGGGGGGGGTGGAAGGGGTGGAGTGAACACTAACTTTTTTTTCGGCCCTCGGAAATTTAAAAATCGCACCCCCCCCCCCCCCCCCCCTTGAGCGCCAGGGGAGGGGGGGCGTCTCCAAATAAAGGTAAGATTAGCGTGTTTTTACCTGTTTGTTTTCCCAGGGGAGGGGGTCGGGGCCCCCGGGTCCCCTGGATCCGCCACTGTCTACTACTACTACTACGACTACTACGACTACTATTACTACTACTACTGCTACTTCTACTACTACTTCTTCTTCTTCTACTTCTACTACTATTAACTATTTCTTCTTCTTTTTCTTCTACTACCGGTAGTACTAAATTAGGCCTTCTACTTTTACAATTACAACTACTTCTTCTTAAGATAAGATAAGATAAGATAAGATATTTATTCGTCTTTCTTTCAAATGACATACATGTATAGAGCATAACATTAGATAATTACACATTTACAATGCAAAATAACAAATTGTGGCAATGATAAAAACAAAGTTAACTAAAAGAAAGACGAGGAGACCCTGGTAAAAGCAGAGCTTGTAATTATTAGGGCCCCCTCTGAGCCGGATAAACATGATGAATAGATATTTGTGTACACACACAACAACAACAACAACAAAACGAGAGACGAGACTAGACAAGACGGGAGAAAAGAGAAAATATGAGAAAATAGAAGACTACAGCACATCGACAGTAGGCACAGCACAACGGGCACAAGACAACAGGGGAGGGAATAAGAGGTTGACAATCTGAAAATATTCAGTTAGACACATATTAATATGAAGAAGAAAATTTACATTTATAGTAATACATAATAGATCTTGGCACCATAATAACTTCAAAAATGAACTACTCTATGAGTCAGTATTTATCGAGAAGATAAACCTTAAGTGTACACTTAAATGAAGAGAGACTAACAGATTGCTTAACGCTAGAGCCTAGAGAGTTCCAAAACATAGGTCCAGTAAAAACCAAAGTATTATAGGTAAACTTTGTCCTTACTTGGGGTAAGTGAAACGCAGAGGCATTTCGTGTAGCATGGTCATGAACTTGACTATTTTTCTTTAAAATGCTGACAAGAGCCTGTGGAAGGACACCTGAATCGAAGTCGTACATTAAAGAACCCAGTTGAAGGTGATAAATATCTTGCACCTTTAAAATTCTATGCGTATAAAAAAGCGGATTAGTGTGCGTACGAAAGCTAACGTTACAAATAATTCTTAAGACCCTCTTTTGAATCAAGTATAACTTTTCAAGGTTAGTTTTAAGAGAGTTACCCCAAGCAAGAACATCATAATTAAGATAGGGAAGGATTAATGTTGAGTATATTATTAGAAGGATGCCTTTAGGTAAAATTGATTTCAATTTATGAATTACGCCACTCAGGCGCGTAGCCAGAGTTTGATTTTTTTGGGGGCACATACATGTAATCGATCGAGGTAAAAAAAAGGGGTCTACAAAATTTCAACCGATCCTGGAAATTTTAGGGGGGCACGTGCCCCCCCCCCCCCCCCCCCCCGTGGCTACGCGCCTGACGCCACTGTTTCTTGACAATGTCTTATAATGATGATTTATATGAATTTTCCAACTCATTTGCTCATCAATGTGCAAACCAAGGAATTTTGTTGATGATACCTTATCTATCAATACATTATTAAATGATACATCTCCTGGAAGCACTTTGATTGTATTACTAAAAAACATATAATTTGTCTTTTGCAGATTTAAAGACAATTTATTTGCTTGAATCCACAAAGTAACTTTACTTAGTTCGAAACTAACCGTTTCTAACAAAGTTTGTGGATTTGTGTGTGAATAGTACAAGCTGGAATCATCAGCAAATAAAATGAATGACAAAACATCAGATGAGAAATGAAAGTCATTAATATAAACAATAAACAAGAGCGGACCAAGGAGAGATCCCTGATGAACGCCGCATGTGACATTCTGTAACTCTGAATCAAAACCGTTTAAAGTAACAAATTGTTTCCTGTCAGCTAAGTAGCTCTTAAACCAGTCCAGAGCTGTGCCCCTGACACCATAATGCGATAATTTCCCTAGCAAAATGTCATGATCTATAGTATCAAATGCCTTGGAATAATCAAGAAATATACCAATTGTGTGCATCTTTTTGTCTATTGCTTGTGAAATCTTATCTATAAAGTGCAGCAAGGCATGAGAGGTAGTATGTTTCTCTCGGAACCCAAACTGAAAATTTGAGAATATTTTACTTTTGTTGAAAAATTCTAAAGTTCTAACATAAATCACTTTCTCAAGGATCTTTGAGAAAGAGGTTAGAAGGGAAATAGGACGGTAATTTGAGAAAGATTGAGGATCTCTCTTTTTAAAAACGGGTACGACTTTAGCAATTTTCATGTTTTCGGGGACTATTCCATTTAACATTGATGAATTAAAAACATGAATAAGGGGTTGAATAATCCCTAAGATAACCTGTTTAATTATGTCATTATTGACACCATCGTAACCAGGACTTTTCCCAACCTTAAGCGAATTCACAATAGTAAGCAACTCTTCCCTAACTAATGGGAAAAGGAATAAGCTTTTCTTGTTAGATTCTTTCAGGAAATCGTTAAAAGATTTTTGACAGGAAGGGACCGCCCGTGACAGATTAGGACCAATACTGCAAAAATAATCATTGAATTTTTCCACAATAATATTCTTATCTTCCACTAAACGACCATCAATTTAAATATTCTTTACATCAGAATTCTTTTTCTTTGACTTGAACACATTTCTTATCACTTTCCAAGTTCCTTTGATATCGTTTGAAGTTGCTTGAAACTGAGCAAAATAATATGTTTTCTTTGCTGCACGCAAGACTGAAGTAAGGGTGTTTTTATAATCAAAATATCGTTTACGTGATGATTCTCTTCCACTAACTTTATAAGAATAATACAACTTATTCTTCTTATTGATAGACTTCAACAAGGAAGCACTGACCCATGGCATGCGTGGAATTTTCTTACGATTTCTAGTATTACATTTGGAAATCGGAACAAATTCATCATAGAGTAGCAAAAACGTTTTAAAGAAATTGTTGAATAAAATATTAGCATCCTTTTCAAGTAAAACTGCACTCCAGTCAGTTGCTGTTAGTGCTTCTCGAAACTTCTCAATGTTAGTAGGATTGTTTTTACGAATATATTTACATTCATGTTTATGAGCAGTATTACGAAAGTTCACTCTAGTGAAGATGAGGAAATGATCTGAAAGATCTGATATTATAATACCTGAAGATGGAAAAGGTTGCAAATTACAAAATATGTTATCAATAAGGGTAGATGAACTATCAGTTACCCTTGTGGATTTTGTAATTAATGGCATTAAAGAAAATGACAACATCATATTCAAAAAAGCATTATAATGATCATTTTCATCACATTGAAGAAGTTTTATATTATAATCTCCTATTAAGAATATTAACTTATTAACAAATAGTGGGTTCAACAATATACTCTGCAATTCATTCACAGTAAGATCTATATTACTTTGGGGAGGTCTATATATAACTCCAAAGATAACATTCTTTTTGCCTGGAATAAAACACTCCACAAAAATAGACTCCAACTGATCAGTCATCACATTTAAGTCATGACTTACTTGAGAATTCATACCAACTGGAATGTATAAAGCAACACCACCGCCTCTTTTATCACGTCTGTGATTAGACACCAAACTATATCCAGAAATAGAATATAAATTAACATCACTCTCACTCGAAAACCAAGTCTCTGTGACCCCAATTATCGTAGAGCTATCATTGAGGTTTCTGGTTAGAGTATTAAAAGCATCAACATTTGTATGCATACTTCTAATATTGAAATGTAGGACAGTAACATAATTTTCACGTTTATCACGAAACCCATCGATAAATTGATTTTCTGAACAGTAATGAAAAACAATTGGAGAGGCATGATCAGAATTATTATTAACATTGGGCCCTAGCGTACTTGCATTATTTTCAAAAATATTACAAGCAACTTCTTCTATATTAACCATCTTGGATTGGAATCACAAACAAAAATATGAAGTCTAACTGTTGGGAATACAAGTCAGGAAGATTGTCAGAAAACATATTAACACATATATGGGAGATTAATATACTACAAAGATTAAAAGGTAACAAAAACACATTTAAAGCTACAATATAGGAAGGATCCATACTAATTACAAGAGAGTGAGTAGAAGAAAAAAAAAGACCGAAAAAAGAACTTAAATAAGAAAATACATGAAAACGAGAAAAGGTATACAAAATAACGTACGGCAAAAAAAATGGGCATGTAAAGGCTGCCATAGAAAAACTGCAAGGAAAAAATACTGAAAGTATGATAATGAGATGCTGGTGTACTGTTCTGTTGGTGTTCAGAGCTTAGCAATGTCTGCATCACAAGTTATTAGTTTCTTTGTAAAACCACCGCTTGTGTTCTTAATGCCCGCAAAGATCCTCCCTTCTTGGCTAAAGGATCGCTCTACTTTCGGGCAGTGGCGGACATTATACAAAAGCTTCTGTCTGGCGGGTGTGAGGTCATCATTCAGGAAGATGTCAGTGCCTTTCAGCTTGGATCTGGCTCCCATTCTTCTTCTTCTTCTTCTTCTCCTTCCTCTTCTTTTTCTTCTTCTTCTTCTTCTTCTCCTTCTTCTTCTTCTTCTTCTTCATCTTCTTCTTCTTCTTCTTCTTTTTCTCCTTCTTCTTCTACTACAACTACCAGGCGCGTACGCAGGGGGGGGGGGGGGTTGGGGGTTAACCCCCCCCCCCCCCCCCCTTGGTATTTTTATGTGTATATATATATATTTTTTTTTTAATTATTAAAAAAAAAAAAAAAAAAAAAAAAAATTAGCCCCATGACTGACCAAAAACAGGTGACCCTACCCCCCCCCCCCAACGGAGCAAAATGTGAAATTTTCAAATTTCGAGGTCAAAAAAAAAAAAAAAAGGTGTCTTCTCACCCCCAACAATTTGTGGATAATCAAATTATATACTCAACATTTTAGTAGGAGCATTCAAACATTTGAAACTAAGAGTATCATGTTATTTTTCAGCTAAACTAATAAAAAGAAATATAGAGACTGACATGATCCTGAGGTGTACAAAGTTGGAAAAAGTAGGGATCGTTGACGTGCATTAGACAAAATGGGTATCCAACCAAATCGTTGTAGACCAAATTACAATTTCATCATCTAAGTACTCCCCCCACCCCCCCCCTCCCCCCCCCCCCCTCCCGAGACCCCATTCTCTCACTCACCTGAGCCTGGGAGATAGAGATCGGGTCTTTAAAGATGGTCCAGATCATGGACTCCTCGCAATCGGGCAACGCCTTGGAACCATTGTAACGGTAGAACTTGGACAGGTCAGATGGCAAGACGTTGCGGATTGGGAACGATGGGAGGTTGCCCTGGCCCAGGGAGGTGTTGCCCGAGGAGTAATTGGCGATCTGGCCGATGTAACTCAGGATGGAATCAAAAGCAGTGTTAGATTCGCCAACCTATAGAGGGAAAGAGGGAGAGATAGAAAGAGAGAGGGATAGGGAGAGAAAGAGGGATAGGGAGAGAAAGAGGGGTAGGGAGAGATAAAGAGATAGAGAAAGAGGGGGAGAGAAAGAGAGAGGGGTAGAGAGGAAGAGAGAGAGAGAGAGGGTAGGGAGAGAGAAAGAGAGAGGGGTAGAGAGGGAGAAAGAGAGAGAGATGGTAGGGAGAGAGAAAGAGAAAGAGAGAGAGATGGTAGGGAGAGAGAGAGAGAGAGAGAGAGAGAGAGAGAGGGAGATGGTAGGGAGAGAGAAAAAGAGAGGGGTAGAGAGGAAGAGAGAGAGATGGTAGGGAGAGAGAAAGAGCAAGAGAGAGGGGTAGGGAGAGAGAAAGACAAAGAGAGAGAGAGAGGGGTAGGGAGAGAGGGAGAGAGAGAGGGAGAGAGAGAGAGAGTGAGAGGGGGAGAGAGAAAGAGAGAGAGAGGGGGAAGGAAGAGAGAAAGAGAGAGAGAAAAAAAGAGAGGGGCAGGGCCAGAGAGAGAGAAAGAGAGAGAAAAGAGAGGGATAAGAATGTTTATACAGAAGACAAAAATGACAACGATTTCAAAGTTTTAATCCTCTTATAATACACCGCTCGTTCCTTTTGTGGGTAAGAGCACATTTTTGTGTGTGTACCAAAATTTGGAAATTTGACCGATCGATATTTCGTTTTCTGGGGGGGGGGGGGTTTAAAAAAAATCAAAGGGGGAGGGGGGTTTCTTCCAAAACACACACATAACAAAAAAGTAAAAGGGGGGGGGGGTTCAAATCCCCCCTCCACCTGCGTACGTGCCTGGTTGGTTATATTTA
Source organism: Strongylocentrotus droebachiensis (assembly GCA_035222895.1). Lineage (NCBI taxonomy): Eukaryota > Metazoa > Echinodermata > Echinoidea > Camarodonta > Strongylocentrotidae > Strongylocentrotus > Strongylocentrotus droebachiensis. The sequence goes on along the minus strand of JAVYIG010003381.1, from coordinate 109,326 downwards.
CGATCATGAAATATGCAATACAACGTACATCATAACGCATAAAGCAATACAACTAACGATTATACAAGGACTAATTCTAGAACTGACAAAATTAAAATGAAGATCGACATTAAATAATAATATATAAACTAAAACCATGAAACAGAGTGCGTACATATTAATGATAATTATTATAACAACAATATATTTCCATGTGTAGGAGAATCGCAAAGAGTAGGGTGTAAACCAGGTGTTTAGTGCACCTGCATACGCAACTGTCAATCTACATTATGTTGGTTGTAAGCTGCATGGCCCATTGACAGAAGAATAAGAAGAAAAAGAAGAACACAGGGCACTCTTACCTCAATCAGCACAACCAGTTGGGTGACTGCATCCCATTGCAAGCTGGTCACAGCTGCGCCGAGATCGGCGTATTTAGACTTGTCGTAGTGAACCATGTTCAACTGAATGAATAATGGATATAATAATTGATAATTTATTCATGTCCATTATGTGGAGATATGCTTCCCACTGGCAATTATAGGCAATACAGTAAATTACAAAAATTAAAACAATAATTATAAATAAACAAAAATGAAGTACAGAAGTATAGGCAATACAGTAAATTTAAAAAAAATAAACAATATTAATAAATGAGAAGGAAAAAAAAGTACAGAAGAGACATATACATTTTAAGTGGATGCACTAAATGTAGAGTATTTTTTTCAGTTTAAACATAAACATTTGAATTTTAAAAAACTATTGATATAAAAATCGTCACAAATTGGCAATTTGCGTAGTGATTTCACTTGTTCCATAGCTTTACATACTTAAAAAAAAAATCATAACTTTCTTATTAGTCATCCGATTTTGCTCAAACATCTTTTGATTGGTTTGTCTGATTTTTCTGCTGCTATTGAAAGTAAGTTCGTTTTGGAGTGGACTTGTACTTTAAGTACTTTACAATTGACTTTAGCATGTTATGGACACAACAGGTCGCTTTATATTATTATATTCATTAACCTAGTATGAAAATTTAGCCATGTGTTTTTCTTCTGCCAACTTTGAACAGTATTATTTTCGTCTATTCCTGAAACAAGAACCTTTGAAACACAATTCCCATGATTAATTATGTAGGAATTCTTGTAATTTGGGGTACAAATGGCTAAAATTCCAATGAAACAAAATTTCAAAATGATATCGCTTTAAAGTGTCAGGTTTACAGCGAAAATATGTGTACAAAAGCCATACAGATAACCATAGGCGCCGGAAGAGGGGGAGGGGGGGGGCAGGGGGGCACTCCCCCCCCCAACCAAAAAAGTGGGGGGCAAAAAACATTTTTGCCCCCCCCCCTCTAATAAAAAAAAAGGAAAGCAGTAAAGGAGTAAAGATGGTTTGTATTTTTAACCCAAAAGAACATAACAATAATAAAAGCCTGAATTAAATCACATATAAAATTCCATTCAAAGGAAAGGAAAGTTAACAGGAATTAAAACTCCTAAACATTCCGCATGCCACCTTTATTTATCAATGGAGGTTTTTATGATAGCGATACGCGCATATCGTGGAAATGTTGTGAGAGGATGGGAAAGCGTGTGTTTCTTTCGTTACAGGGGTGAGAAGACATGAGCCCCTGAACGCTGGCGTACTGATGGGGGGGGGGTAATTTCTTATTCGATACCAGTGATTTAAAAATGTTGCTGAAATGACATTATTTTCAGGTATTTTTTCTCATTTTTTTTGGTAAGTCATTCCTTTTTATGCGTTTGTTGGAAAATTTGAAATTCCCAAATTTACAGTCGGGCGAAGAATATGCTTATTTAGAAGCCTTCATGTCAGGGCCTGCAGAACGGCTGGTCTCGGGGGCTCGAGCCCCCCTCACTTTTTGAAAAAGTTTGTTACAGAGCAAAATAAAGAAAGGGAGAGAGAAAAAATAAATGACCTGTCAATGCCACAAAAATATGCTCATCTGACCGTAATTAAATACCTAAAACCCCCAGCTTCTGGGGGCTCTGCCCCCTAGACCCCACCAAAGGCCCTAAGACGGGCACATAGACCCCACGCCAATTTACGCTCTACCTGATCGTTAATACTCCACTTTGAAAAACGTTCCGCGGGGCCTGCATGTAACGTGTAAGAGTGATGGTGATGCAGATTTTTCTTCTGCCCCCCCCCCCTTTCAAACGATTTTGCTCATTACGCCACTGTCCCTGGAAAGTGAGCCCCCTTGAATGTTTACCCCCCCCCCCCAAATCCCAACTGCTTCCGGCTCGCCTGCAAATAACCTCGCGTAAGTCGATCTTCTCGGGACCGAGTGAAATGCAGTGTGTCGACTTAGGAAATATTCGACTTGTGCGTAAGTCGTAGAAATTCGAGTTACGCATAAGGCCTTGAGGCAGATATATTTCCCAAACTATATTGCCCCAAGTCAAAGATTGCTGATACGGGTAATAATTATGTTTATATACCTCACTCAAGAAATCCAGCCATCTGATTGGTCGAAATTGCGGTCATGGTTTTAGCCATTCCCGTAAATAAACAAAAAATGCCAAACCCATGTAATAGTTCGAGGGTAAATCGGTAAAATCTCGGCAAAATTCCAGTTACCGGGAAAGTAGTTCAGTCTTGCTGAAAAACTGGTTTGAGCGAGCGCGGATACCATACATTGTGTGTGTGCGAATCAGTGGTCGCTAGACAGCAAGAACACCACAAGGGTACGTGAATGAGTCTTATGATTATCCGTAGATCTAGGTCTAGATATAGATTGTGATTTTATTGTTTGCGATAACGGTGATACAGGTATTGAAGATTGTATAATGCAAGTGTTTGAATTCATTTGGTGGATGAAAAGTTGAATTCTACGCCGTTTTGTGCGTCATTGCAGCGCTGAATTTTGTGTGTGTGTCTCTAATTTCTGACAAATTTAAATAGCTTTCCTGATGGTATTTCATGCAAAATTTCTGTTATATTGATAAACACTAATTCTTGTCCTTACCTTTGACTTGTTTCTTGTCTGTTATAGTCATTTAATAGATGAATTACTTGAATTCTGAGCACATTTCAGTAACACAAAAAATCCAGCCAGTTTATAGTCCCACACATTTTTTTGTATGTACCGTGTGCCCTTACACTGCTTAGTCTGCTGTCTCGATAGCGTAAACAAACTTGATTACCATGATTGGTAAGTCGCACATGTATTCTATGATCCTTTTCGGTATATAAAAGTGACTGCTTTAATGACTGCTTTATTTACATCTGAACATTACTTGGTAACAACGCGCCGGTCGGTGGCATTAGAGTTTTGAGTTTTTATCTCAAGCCGCGGGGTTCGAATGGTGCAGACATCCAGAAAATAAAAACATATACCTTCACGTACACAATGTATCACTGCCACTGACCTCTCAGTGATCACTGCACACTCCTGTTACATGAGGTGCGCCGGAAGCAGTTTGGGATGAGGAGGGCGGGCAAACATTCCAGGGGGCTTACATATCAGGGGGCAGTGGCGCAATGAGCAAAAACGTTTGGGGCAGAAGCAAAATCTGCATCACCACCACTTTTATATGTTACATGTAGGCCCAGCGAAACGTTTTTTCAAAGTGGAGTAATAACGAACAGGTAGAGCGTAGCGAGCGAAGCGAGTGGAGCGTAATTTTTATATCTTGTGACACTGGCAGGTCACTAATTGGCAGGGGGTTCAGGGGGCAGAGGCCCCGGAGGCTCAGGGGTTCTAGGTATTTATAATTACGGTCAGATGAGCATCCAGGGGACCGCCTTAGGACCATTGGTGGGGTCCATGCAGGGGGCGGAAACGTATTGTGACACTGGCAGTTCACTATTCTTTCTTTCTTAGGTGAACATCTGGCCTTACTTTGTATGATTATGTTTGTAAAATATAAAGGGGGACTCCACCTCCTCTTTTAGTTTGTCTGTTATGGTGGACAAATGAATAATTATGAATTTCAAATAAGTTCGGAGAGTGACGAGAGGATTAAAGAAAGATTTAGATGATAAACAATACCCTTCTAAAAAAAAATGGCCCAGCGAGCCGTGACCCGAGTGTTTTCCAGCGCGCCGCGACCCGAGTGTTTAGTACATAATTTATAAGCCCTCCTACACCTCAAATCGCTCGCCGAGTCCCCTCCATGATGCCAGGGCCCACCCGTCGCCACTGTGGATAACATATTGAATCGATATGATTGATCAGTGTTTAAATCTATTATTCATTTATGATCCATTCGAGTAGCATTTGATTTATTTATTTATGTATACCAACACCAATTATACAAATATGACAAATGAAAAATGCACCGTTTCCCATTATGAGGTAACAAAGATATCCCTTATTAATGTGTATAAACTATCAAATCAAGTTGGTGTGTATATTGGCCATCGGTAAAGACACATATACACACACACGCACGCAAGCACAAAACAAAGGCCAGTATTGGAAACGCCCCACAATTTCAAAAAATGAAATGGAAGCTCTAAATTATCAATCATGTGAAAGAATATGTTTTGAATATTACATGACGATAACAATTTTGACGGGAAACCGCCTACTAATTGATATATTTGGTAAATTAGTATATCTCTTGCCTGTTGAGAGATACAAATGCACGTGTCGCGCACGTGTGTGTAGTCCCATATACATCTTTCTGTGTACAGTGCTTCTAACTTCATGAAACTTGGCCAAATTTCTTATAATTTTGATGATTCCAGAACCTTGCAGTACATCTATGCTAGATGATCGACCTTTTTTGATCGATTTCACAACGTTTCTTTCACTATACAATTGCATGACCATGCATAACTGGTCTTTAGCTTTAACAATTATTTGATACTTAAAAATCTTTGTTAAAGGGATATCCAACCCAAATAGACAACTACTCTAAAAGAAAGCAGAAAAATCAGAGAAGCAAACTGATGAAAATTTCAATTAAATCTGACTAAATATAAGAAAGTTATTAATTTTTTAAAGTTGTAATCACTATAGGTATGGGCTCTTCATTGTTGTTTGAAGCGGTAGTGTCAATGTGATGTAGTGCCGGACTACTTTCCCATCTGGTTCAACACTAATGACTATATAAAAATGTTTCAAAAATGCATTATTCTCTGGAGGGTTTATTCTTCTTAGAGGACCTTTAATAATGCTATATATATAATATATTTTTAGTAGTGCCCCAAGGGAGAAGGAACTCACGAGAAAAACAGAAATTAATGATATTTTTGTACACGTACGGCAAATGGGAGAGTAGTCCTCGTCCTACGTCACAATCCACTGACCAAACTACCAATTTGAGATTCGCGTAGACTTAGTGATCTTATCTTTCAAACATTCATAACTTCCTTACTATTGGTCCGATTCATTTCAAACTTTTGCCATTCTGTTTCTGTTATTTTTCTGCTTTCATGAAAATCAACTTAATACGAGGGATGGACTGATTGTTTTTCGATAAATGCTCATATTATGTACAAATCGATTTTCAGACTCATATGAAAAACTTTCGTTCATCTGCTCGGCACGCACCGCACCATGAGCTACAACACGTGAAATTCCTTACCAATTCATGCATTCCCTACGCTTAATCACATCAACAGCCTAATTGAACCCATTTTTAATACCGTCTTGGCCGGTATTTTAAAATTCAATGTTTTCTTTAAGATGATATAAATTTGAAATAATTACATTCATGGGAAAAGGTTGCACTTTTTTGCTTTAAAATTTTCTAAAAAACCTTTCACGACACTTTCTCTATTTTCGCCCAAAATTCGTAAACTCTTCATACTAATCTTGGTAAGAACTGATTCGATGGGCGAATTGCACCGTCTCGCATATCAAATTAGAGCAGAAGGTTCAACAATTCCAGTAATGTACCATTCCTTTTGATTGGATAAGAGAAAAAGGTTGCACTTTTGCATCCAATGATTTGCTGTCTCTTATTGTATGCTCCTTTTTGCGCGAGAGCATAAATATGCCACACTAAACGAGTTCATAGACGTACACATTTGCGTGCGAACTTGTGCGTTGCATGTGATTTGAAACAGCACGTCTCCTCTCGGAATGTTCTTCAAACCTGTCCATTTTGTGTAGTTATTTCTATCAATCTGTGAGTTTAAACCTAACATTTTTTTAAAGAAAACAAAAAATGCTTTCACAGGAATTATCTCACCGAAGGTTGCACGGATTGTCACAATAAACCTGTGAAAGAGGTTAACTACAGAATAACATGATTAAGTGTTTTTCTTTGTTCGTCCTGGAACTACAAAATTTATCGAAAAGAAAAAAGAAAGAAGGGGTCACTCCCTGTCACGGGCGACGCCCCTGCACATGACTCACCTCAGCAGGATAGGAGGCGCCATCAAATTGGTGTTCTGAGCCTTGAGAATTGACAGACCCCCATTTGAAGAAGATTTTAGCAGCTGTGTAGGTAGAAGGAAGACCGCCCCCAGAGAGCTTGTATAATTCCGCCACATCATTATGAAGATCGACGTGTACTACATTGAAAGGAGAAGAGGGAAAACAATGGTTACATTTTCAAGGCTATTACACGTATAGCTTGTAGTCATTCATCGTAATATAGTCATTTTATAGTCGTGCTGTTCATCATTATAAAGACATTTTATTCATCGTAATATAGTCATTTTATTCATCAAAATAAAGTCATGTTGCTTTATGCTAAGTCATGTTATTCATCAGAATATAGTAATATGATTTTGTTATCCTTACCATTATGCCCGCTGTTTACCAAATCCATGTTAGTGTTTTCTTTGGTATAGCCATCGAGCACGAAGAGACCGAGATCAGTGGTGGTGGCGATGCTGGGGATGATATCGATGGGCGACTGGGAGGTACCATTGCATTGGCTACCCGAAATGAAAGGCCAGGTATCTTGGGTATGGTATGACCAGCCTGCAAAGAACAACCACAGAAATGGTTCATAGTCGAGTTGTCATATTATCATCATTTATCTTCAGTTAACTATTCTGATTAAACAGCTCTTATTCGCATCGCTGTACCATTAATTGTTTTCAATGTTAGCATACCTTTGGAAATTAGGATTTCCCGGCCAAATTCGCGTGTTTGTCATTCGAATTCATTTACTTTGCATTTAAGTTAGCGCAGATCGGCTTTGCCATGCCAATTATCATTCAATTTTCCAGTTTTTGTATTTAATTTAGGATTTTGGTCGAAGGGTTTCATAGATCTGTCATTCAATTTAGAAACTGCTCAACCAACATTCAAATTAATATTCACGTATCGAAGCGTAATTTTTATCATTCAAATTAACACCTGTCATTCGTATTCGTAATATTTGTTATTCAAGTTAGAAATGTTAGGGGGAAGAATTGCAACAAACTTTTACAGTTTTTAAATAATGCAGTTAAAATGCATGATTTACCATTGGGGTCTAAGCTGTTATTCCATTCATTTATTTTAAGGACAATGCAGATGGGTGAAGTCAGACATAAGGTAAAGAAGGAGCGAAATCAAGGAATATGGCATTTCTGCACGGACATGTTCATATACCGGGGAAAGGTGGGGGTACCCTCATTCGTCCATTTTTTTTACTACAGACTCGGAATTTTACAAAAGTAATTCACATCGTCTCTTATACCCAGCACACCTCTCTGTTTTTCTTAAAGATTTTCATAGTTTACTTGCCCGCCAGCAGATCGATTGCTAAAGACATGGCTAAATAAATAATCATGTCAAATTGTTGACTTTAGTCCCTACCCCAGTCACAATATTGTACCCTTCTTCCATAATGAAATTATGATGAAATTATGATAAATTTATGATGAAACATAAAACAAACAACTTCCTTACATGAACATTTACAAATATACTGAGACCATCAGGTCCGTAGATGCAAGTCGTTTTGTTTTCTTCTTAACAATCAGATAAATCTAATAAGTATAAGTGTATAAGTGCAAGAAAATGAAATATGATGAAATACACATGAAAAAAAAAGAATGAGCTATAAAAAGTGTGTAATAAACGAGAAATGTATATTGACCATCAATTTAAGTGCACAAAGTGCTAAATTTGAATGCTACAAATGAATTAGAATGCTAGAAGTACACCGTCGCGTTATCAGAAAGCCAAATCGAATGACCAAATAGCGAAAGAAGCACAATGTTCATTAATTTGAATGAAACATATAGATTCTAACAAAAATTCCATAGATTTGAAAACTAGAAAAGGGAATATAAACCCGAGATATACCTGACTGCACAAAAACCGTCGAACTTGAACGCAAGACAAATTAATTTGAATGATAAACTCGCGAATTTGGCCAGGAAATCCTATAGTAGCAGATGACAGTTAGTAGCAGTGAAGGTAATAATAATAATATATAATAATATACAAATAAACACTGTCTTGAGAGGTTCAGGTTCAAACTATGCGCAAGAGGTGACTCCAATATTTCAGGTCATATGACGAGCTCTCAACCAACATAAAAAAATCCTCAGGAGGGCCATGCACTATGGCTCAAGGCATGGAAACACAGAATATTTTTTTATGTTGGGAACCGGGGTAAAATGCAATAAATTATTGAAAATTTATTGCATTTTCTGTTTTGTTTTAATTTTTGGAAACTGCCCCCTACCCTAGCCCACGCTGCGTACAGTCATTGTTCAGTGACAAAGCAATGGCCTCGTAACTGGGAGGCCCCAGGATCAAAACCGTGTCGATGTGCTATATTAGTGCCCTTTTGTGGGGCATTAATCCTCATTACTGTCATTTATGACTTAAGGGCATAGGTCCCCTAGTTGATAAGCATAGTAGCATACACATGCTTTAGCAGTCACGCAAAACACACATTGGCAAATTATTCAATAACATCTGAGAATGTATACTATTATCTAGATCTATTATTTTTAAATTATTTTTAAAATAATTCCATAAATTGGGATAAAAAAAAAAATATTCCAACTTTAAGAGCGACAGTGTACTTAAAAGTAACACTTTTTGTGCATGAGTACAATAGTCGAGAGGTTGTCAAACATAAACAAATACAAATATACATACAAACATATCAGAAATAAGGAGGGGTATTCACAAAGAAAGGAAAGAAAATTAAACATCAAAACGCCATTTCTTAAAGTGAATAGGTAATTTGTTTCTTTTCTTGGCTAAATGATCTTCAATTTCCTTCTGTTTCTTCACAAAGGATTTAAAGGACACAGAATTAGAAAGATTGTCATTAAATTTACAACAGTTTATGTATGATATTTCAACAGTAAAAATGAGATGAATCTATCACCAAAAACTCCAAATAATTTTTCAAAATTAGAAAATATTGAAATTGGAATCACATTTTTGGCGAATCACTGTGAGGAGATTTTGAGAAATTGGGAAAACTTTGTCACAAACACAAAATAAGTGAACCATTGTTTCCTCTTTTGGGTCACATAGAGCATAAATGGGTGATTCCTTCCTTTTTATCTTATAAAGAAAACCATTAAAAGCAATTGCTCTGTGGACAATTTTAAGTTATAACATTTCTTAGGAACATTTTTTAAACTCAATAATTTAAAACCTATTGTATCATGAACACCAACAATGTCAATATCAAATTTCTTCATCCATTCTCTTGGGATATTCTTCAACAAAAAATCAAACTTTCTTCTATCCGTATAAGGAATATTGAAATCTAAAACAAGTTTCTCAAATAGTTTGTTGCCTGGACTGAGAGGTTGGTTGAATAAGTCAGAAATGATGAATAAAATATACTTTTATATCATACCAGGATGGGGAAGAAAAAAATATTGCTTATATTTTGAACGAATATATCTGTTGTACCAAAAAAGCTGACATCCGCTCGGTTCAGAGTATTTAGAATCATACAATTCTATAGTAGCGTTTTCTCTAAATAAATACCAAGAACGTAGTGATTCAGCTTACTGTATGTTACCCAGCGATCTCAAAACACTCTCAGGGGAATGAGATTTTCATAGGAGTAAGACATCTTCGTAGATATTTTTCAAAAAGATAATTCAATAGCCTTCCAAAGAGCATTAAAATTGTCATCATGACGTTACATCTTGACATGGCGTCATTGACGAATCAAAACTTGTATAATTTACACGATGTTTATAGTTAGAACAGTAACTTAGAAGTTAGAGTTAGACATGTCATCGGCAATTAAAAAGTCCCTGGGTTATAATGACAAAGGCGTGGAGCTGATGGTGACGGCAAGAAACAGAGGGACAGCAACATGACCGCCACACAGAAAGAGGAGAGAGAACAACGAAAAAAATAATCCGTCAGTCGAAAGCAGATCCACAATCATGCACGATTCACAATCACGTTTGTGCTGAAAATATGAAACTTAAAAAAAATGTACCACTTACTTGCACCAAAAACAGCAGGTACCACCGCCAACAGAGCAACGCATACAAAGAACTTCATCTTCAAACTTATTCAACTTTTTCGCTAGCCAAGGAGAAAATCGTCCAAAATTGGATTTTGTCACAAACCGTGGTGATGAAAAAGGAGTTACACCTGTTTATAACCTTAGCCGCAAAGGCGACGAATATCAGGTAGATGTTAAGGGATGTCGTCCTTCTACCAGATGGGAAGGGGGTTTCTTGGTTCGGATGGAGGGAGGAGCTGCGAATGAACTGTGGATAAAATTCGGTCAGTATATATATAGTTTAGGTGCTATGCGTCACGGTCCATGGATATCGATCTCAACTAATGACGCCAGACCCCACCGTAATTCATAATAATTGCAACTGCGCATGTGGGCGGCAAATCGTCGGTGCCGATTTTTTTTCTTCTTTTCTCGCTCTTTCTCTCTCTCTCTCTCTCTCTCTCTCTCTCTCTTCTATCCCCTTTCCTCCCCCCCTCTCTCTCTCTCTCTCTCTCTCTTCTATTCCCTTTCCTCCCCCCCTCTCTCTCTCTCTCTCTCTCTCTCCCCTTCTGTAAAGTTATATTGTCGATTCACCTTTTGTGCTTCAGCAGGTAGCAAGTGGGTAGTTAACAACAATGCGTGTAACTTTTCCTTTCTTTTGCACCCGGGCCTAAAACCTAATAATGCCCGCCCCCCCCCAAAAAAAACACCCCCAAAACACAAAAACACAAATTGTGGTACATAATTAAAAGTTCAACGTTAAGTTGAGCAATCGAGTAAATCACCAAGGCGCAAATCCTCTATGAATATTTAAATCAATATCTTATGCACGAATGTCTGTATTAATTCAAATTATTGAATAAAACTTAAAAGAAATAAAGATTATACTAATGAATAGATCTAAAAAATGAATGATTTAATAATTTGTTCCCCTTCCACAGGGATCATTTATCAAATAATATCGTTCACATAATATACAAGAATTGATTTATACATGTAGAATTTCAAAATAATATTCTTGGCCATTCAAAATATGATAAGAAAATATATTTATAGATATCATTTACAAATTGAAGTTCTTTTTTGTTTAAATAATTGATTTCATAATTGAACGAAAGCATGTTGTAAGAATATATACGTACATCAACATGATGTTATATGAGTAAATGAATTATCATCGTGTGAATGAACCTAATAAAGAACAAGTACTGATACGCGATCAACGATCGCCGCCTTCTTAGATTTCATATTGTCCAGAGCATGATAAAGAATCTGGAGGTTTTCTTTGATTTCTCAATGAACGTAACTTTGTAAGTCAATGTTGCCTTTCGTAATTTGTATTTGATCCATTGTGGAGATGTGTTATAGAGAACACTTCTTGACGGCCGTCTGGAGGCCGCCAGCCAGGATAATACATGTAGATATATAAAATGTTGCCCTTCAATTTTGAACATATTGGTTCTTACCTCTTTTCATGAAATAATTGTGACAATATGAGTTTTGTTAATTCTTGATAGATAGAAATCACGCCCCCTGTAAGATAAACAACTTCGTAACTGGTAGTGGTGGTAGTGGTTGTGGTTATTTTACCTGACTGCTAAGAAAGCATAAATGCTTGTTCAGTGGCGTACGTAGGATTTTTTCACCGGGGGGGGGTGTTTTAACATTTGAAAATCGCCGAAAATTTCGCAACGACTCAGCCATCCGCTGAATAAGCGGGAGGGAGGGGGGATGGGGTAAAATTATACAGTTATGTGCCTTGGGGGATCACTTTTTTTTTATAAACATATATTTTTTTAAACATTTAAAATAAATTGAGGGGGGTTTAACCCACAAAACCACCCGTTGCGTACGCGACTGTGCTTGTTAGTAAGTAGCCTCTTATCGATGGTCCTGGCGCTGTTGGAGTCCGTAAATTCTGATGAGCGAAGCGAGCCAGAAACGATGTGCTTGCCAGGATAATACATGCAGATAATAGAATGTTGCCCTTCAAGTTGGAAAATATTTTTCTTACCTCTTTTCATGAAATGATTGTGCAAATATGAGTTTTTTATATTCTTGATAGATAGAAATCACACCATCATGTAAGATAAACAGCTTTGTCACTCAATGTTGCCTTCGTAATTTGTATCTGATCCATTGTGGAGGTGTTCTATAGAGAACACATTTTGGCGGCCGTCTGGAGGCCGTCAGCCAGCATGGGCGTCAGGCCTTTTTAATATGTGTGGGGGGACACAATGGATATGAAGTGGTGAGTTAGCGCGACGTCACGCGCTCGCACGGACAGTGGGATGTCTGAGGGGGAATGTGGCTCCCTCAGAAGTTAAAATAAAATTGAATTTTCAAACACATTTTTGTGCGATTTGGTGCATACTTTCTAGTAATAATTGACCGAAAATTAGATTAGATTCCAATGGATTTTTTTTCCTGAAAGGGTAATATTTAATGTCACTAATACAAAGACTCGGAAACTTATTTGCTATAGAAGCTTTATTACTGTCATTAATATGTGAACTGATTCCATGGAGTATCATGATAATAATATAACAGTTAGGTTTAAAGTTAGTTACTACATGCAGGGGCGCCGATTTCTTTTCATGGCCGGGGGAGGGGGGAGTGCGAGGGACGAGGGAGCAGTGGGTTAATGAGCAAAAACGGTTTTTTTTTGGGGGGGGGCACCCAAAAATCCGCATCAGCCCCACTCTTACACGTTACAAATTCAATCCAAACATATCATTCTCAATTTGTGTACATTGGATAACAAATGTCAAGGTTATAGTGTAACATAGATAATTGAGTGTAAGAGTAAAGATAACAATAACCAAAAACTGACACAAATTAACATACTACTGCATGTATGCATGAAATATAATACAGGGATGAGAATAAATTATATTACTCGTATACTTTATACAATATTTCCACTTTTGTTTTCAGATTAAAGGAAGAAAACAAAATATAAATATATATACAACATGAACGTTTTTCAAAGTGGAAGGGAGGGCTAAAGTATTTAAGATCAGGTAGAGCAAAGCGAGCGAAGCAAGTGGAGCGTAAATTGGCGTGGGGTCCAGGGGCAAAGCCCCGGCAAGGGTCAAGGGGCGTGGCCCATGAAGCTCAGGGGTTTTAGGTATTGCCTGACGGTCGGATGAGCATAATTATTTTGATACCTCATTTGTGACACTGCCATGCAGGTCACTAATTGGAGTGGGGTTATAGGGGGCATAGCCCCCGGAAGCTCAGGCTTTTTAAGGCATTTAATTACGGTCAGATGAGTAACCAAGGGCCCGCCCGAGGACCCTTGGTGTATGGTGAACGGGTGACGGGTGACGAAAATGACTACCCCCTCACATGTTTTTTTTTTACTTTTGTTGTATTAAAACAATACTTTTCTACAATATTTACCGAGCGAGAAGATTAGTATTTGTCTAAATGCTGCATTCTTGGACCCTCCAGAGCCTAAAAGTTAGTTCTAGTCTTTAGCCAGTATTTGCTATACACTTTTTTTGGGCACTTTTTCAAATTTTCCGGGGGGGGGGGACGAAACAAAAACAAAAAATTGAGGGGGACGTGACCCCCCCCCCCCCCCCCCCCCCGTTCCCCCAGGATTGCCGCTCCTGACTACATGTGCTTTTTCTTGTTAATCAGTATCACGAACATAACGTTTTGGTATATTTAAAGATATTTGTTTCATCACTTTCGTCAAATATTGAGTGTCCATCCAGTGTGACACTGTGTATAAGACAAAACAAAAAAGTCATGACTGTAATTTGTTTAAAAAAATGAAACTATATAAAATATTATATAAAGTATAAATAGGATCGAAGTACGGTAGAATTTCGTTCGTATGTCCATCTCGTTTAAAGTACGTTGTCACTCCGTCTAAAATTCGGGGAAAATTTTGAACAGGCTCAAAATTCTGGAGCACCCTTCCTGTCCAAGCCAGTCCAAGCCCGTGTATGAAGTTCGTAAACAGATCGTACACAGATGCTACTACGTTCACTCCGTTTGCACACAGTTTGAGCCCGTTTGGCAACATTTTCAAGAACGTAGTTAGAACTAGTGTGATGGGGGTTTCACTTGTTGTAAAGTCTTGATCTGCACAGCTTGAAGCGTTGAAGTTGAACGGGAATGAGGCCTGAACGCGCTGGTTTTGTTTAGCCCTCGAGTCAGGATGGGATTGCATGGGCTCTTGGAGCGCGTTCGAACGCACTAAGAACTAGATGAGGACGAGATGAACTGTCTCTGAACGGAATGGTCGGGTTACTAACTAGTTAGAACAATTTACGAACTAGCTAGAATGGCTTTGGACGTATTGGGAACGAGCAGTGGCGTACCTGGGGTACTCCGTCAGGGGGGGCAAGCGACCGAAACAAACAAAAAAAGGCGATGCTAATTTTCACTTCTGGCGAGCGAGCGAGCAAAAAAAAATATTTAAGTAACGTTTGGTATATAAACTGGTATTGTTGCAAGTTGGGGGTGGGAACATTCACTTGTTAGCGACCTTAATTTCATTTTTTTGCAAACGAGTGTAGCGAGCAAGAAAAAAATCACTTCTTTTTTAATAATTGCCACTTAAACTTGGTTCAATTGTCCCATGCAGGGCGCGGGAACAATATTGTGTTTAGGGTAATTTTATACCCATTTTAGCTAGCGAGCGAAAATACATCTTTCTCTCAATGAATTGCTATATAAAATTTGTTTCATTGTTGCAGGTAGGGGCGGGCACAATCGTGTTTAAGGCAATGTCAATCCCATTTTGGCGGGCAGGCAACCCCCTACATTTCTCTTTTTAATGATATTGTAGCAGGTTAGTGGTGGGCACATAATTCCACGAGCTAGCGAGCGTAGCGAGCGAAAAAAAAATCACTTTTCTTTTATAGGGAAAATAAATTATGGTACATAAAACTTGGGTTCATTGTTCCATGTCAGGGACGTGATTATTAAAAGCGGTGTTATTCCTATTTTGGCGAGCGAGCGTAGCGAGCGAGCAAAAAAAATCACTTCTCTTTTATAGGGAAAATATGGTATATAAACTTGGGTTCATTGTTCCATGTCAGGGACATGATTATTAAAAGCGGTGTTATTTCTATTTGGGCGAGCGAGCGTAGCGAGCGAGCAAAAATTTTGTAATGATAATTGGTTCATAAATTTCAGATTTGTTTGTTGCAGGGCAGGGCTTACACAATCATGTCTAAGGTGATGTTAATTCCGTTTTGGCGACCACGAGCACACCAAAACTTCTTTGAATAACGTTTGGTACATAATTATTAACTGGTTGTTGCAGGTTGGGGCGGGCACGTTAGCGGTGTCAATTCCATTTTGGCGAGCGAGCATAGCGAGCAAGCAAAAAAAATTAATTCTCTTTTAATAGAAATTAATAAATAAATACATTTTTTGGTCAGGATGGACGCAATCGCGTTTAACGCGATTCAATTCCTTTTTGGCGAGAGGGCGAAAAAACTCTTCCATTTTTAATGATATTGTTGCAGGTCAAGGGTGGGCACAATTGTTTCCAAAGTAATGTCTATTCATTTTATTCGCGAGCGAGTGTAGCGAGCGAGAAAAATGAATTAGTCTCTTTTAGTAACATTTGGTACAATTATATTGTGTGTTATTGTTGCCATGGTTGCAGGTCGGGGCAGGCACAATTGTATTCTAGGCAATACTAATCCTTTTCTTTTTTCAGGGGGACGAGCAAGTGAAAACATTTAATACAAAATAGGCTAGCAAGCAGTTCGCGCCAGCGAAGCGTTTCAAATTTGTTACATCACTTATATTTTCCTATTTTCATTTGTTTTAATTTTTCAGGACCGTATGCGGAATATTTTTCTGGTGGGGGAGGGGGAAAGATGCGTTAAAAGTTTACGAAGAATCTCAAAAGCAAAAGGAGTGAAGGGAGTTCGAGCGACCGAACTGGCCATGAGGGTACTTTTGCATTTTCAAAAGTAGAATTGAAGGATTTGGTATAGGCCTACACTACATTTTCAGGAAAAAAAATGTACGTTTTCAAAATATCTGGGGTCAACTGCCTCCCCCCCCCCCCCTGGTGCGTACGGCCATGGTCTTTTTTTTTTAAATTTCCCCATTTTTATTCCTTTCCTTTTCTTTTCCCTTTTTCTTCCTTTTCTCTTCTTCTTCCTTTTTTCTTTCCTTTTTTTCCTTTTTTCTCTTTCTTTCCTTTTTTCTTCCCTTTTCCTTTTTTTCTTTTTCTTTCCTTTTCCTTTCTTTTCTTTTCTTTCCCCTTTTTCTTTTTTCCCCTGGAGCCCGTCAGGGGGGCACTCTGCCCCCCTGCCCCCCCATAGGTACGCCAGTGGGAACGAGTGAGAGCTAGTTAAGAACGGGTTTAAACTGATTTTGGCGGGCTTGGACTCCCTAGAAATGGGAAATTTACGCGATCTGAACTTGATATAACTATGGACGGGGTTCAGACGAAACGGGCGTAATGAGGACTGTTTAAGAAAAAACTAGTATCGTATTAAAGACATTATTTGCACATTCTACCCCGACCACAACCCGTTTTACGATTTTCTAGGACTCGGTTCCAGAACTTAGTGAGAACTAGTTTGGTGTGATGGGGGCTTTACATCAGTCCTAGACATTTATATAAACATATTAATACAGATATAGACTTTTTCACGTACTATCAGATAATGTTCGAGAGGCAAGTCAACAATTATTTTCGACTTATGAAAAATAGGGTCATGTGGTACATTTAGTGGCATATCCAGAAATTTATATTTTAAAACGATGAGTGGGGGGGGGGGGGGTTCTACCTTACGTGCCCTAAAACCACTGCAAGTTGTAATGATACATTTTGTTCACCTTTGCCTTAAAATTGACACGTCACTACTCATCGAGAGGGTAGTTTGAAAGGTGGAGATAGATAGATCAAGAAATGTGTGTGTTTAAGAGAGATAGGGCGGCGGGTGAGGGTGCGATACATGTGCCGGGTATAATTATGATGACGGGAAAGTCACTGTGGTGTTTTAGAAACACCATGTAATCATAAAGTAAGAAAAAAGGGGCTTAGGGTAAAAGAAAAGGGATAAAAGAAACATGGCGAGGGGCACTGGAAGAGGAAGCAGAACATTTTTTTACAGATATAGTGACAGGAAAGAAGAACTAAAAATATAGACCCACTATAAAGACCAAAAAGAAAATAAACATGTATAGGAAGTGAGAGGGAAAGATCTGTAGTTTTGGAAAAAGAACGGAAAAGAGGCGATCGCGACCTTTTTACGTGCTTCACGTCTTAACAATGAATCCAATTTCTAGTACATTATCAAACTCGAAATGCTCATACGAATGCAGATATTGACCATGAGTGAACAAATCGGTTCAATATTTAGATAAAGAGCACACTTAAAATCAGTGGCATATCCAGACCTTTGCCTAAGGAGGGACAAAGTTTGTAAGTTTACTACATATTGTGATCAATATACTACAGTAAAGGAATCACTTTTTTTAAGGGGATCTTCCGTAGCAATAAACAGGGTTGACAAAAGACTTAACACCGTTTCGTTGACGATCAGCCATGCATTAAGTCTTAATTTCGTCTTCTTTGTGCATGGCTGAGCGTCAACAAAACGGAGTTAGGTTTTTTTGTCAACTCTGTTTGTTGCTACGGCAGCCAGCCAGTGAAAAAACAACTCTCTTCAAATTGTTTTTAATCACTCATGCGTGATATATGCAACATATGAGTTGCATCAAATGAAAGAGGAGGATCTTACCTTTACAAATATGTGTCATTTTTAAATTATAATAGTGATTAAATTATTATAAAGCATCGATAATTCTCGGTTTCGTTTTTCCTGGGACGCACTGTACATAACAGGAGCAAATTACCCCCCCCCCCCCCCCTAGCCCCTTAATACACCAGTGCTTCAAGATTGAGAGGCCTGCCTACGTGCATTTATATACCATCACATTTAAACAGTCAACTATCATGGCGTCCTCTCAGGATTCGAGGTCGCCCGGCCTCGACCAGGCCCGAAATGAAATGAGACAGAAATGATTGGCTTTCATCGAAAGGGTGCGGTGCGGTGCGGCGCGGTGTGGTGTGCTCAACGCACCCATTCGATAAAAGAGGGGGGGGGGGGCTTTTCTCGAAAGGGTGCGTCGACTAGTCTTTCGCATCAGTCGTTTAAAATTAGGATCTGGGACAGAAGGTAATAGTTGCCAATTTAAGTATATCGAAAATGTATTAAATAAAATGGAATGGTCTTGATTACAGAGTGGTCTCTTTCGTTATTACTATGTTGATGGGGGAGACAGAGAGAAGGAAAAAAGGGAAAGGGAAAGGGAAGATAAAAGGAAAGAAAGAAGAATAAGAAGAAAAGAGGGAAACGGGGGGGGGGCGAAGGGCTCTTGCCTCCTCCTCATCCACCCCCTCCCCGCCAAAAAATAAATAAGAGAGAGAGAGAAGGGAAAGGGAAAGAAAATATAAAAGGAAAGAAAGAAGAGGAAGAAAAAGAAAAAAGGGAAACGGGGGCGAAGAGCTCTTGCCCTCTCCCCCGCCAAAAAAAATAAATAAGAGAGAGAGAGAGAGAGAGAGAGAGAAGGGAAAGAGAATATAAAAGGAAAGAAAGAAGAGGAAGAAGAATAAGAAGAAAAGAGGGAAACGGGGGCGAAATAAGAGAGAGAGAGAGAGAGAGAGAGAAGGGAAAGGGAAAGGGAAAGAGAATATAAAAGGAAAGAAAGAAGAGAAAGAAGAATAAGAAGAAAAGAGGGAAACGGGGGCGAAGGGCTCTTGCCCCCCCCCCCCTCCCCGCCCA
This sequence comes from Strongylocentrotus droebachiensis, assembly GCA_035222895.1. Classification (NCBI taxonomy): domain Eukaryota; kingdom Metazoa; phylum Echinodermata; class Echinoidea; order Camarodonta; family Strongylocentrotidae; genus Strongylocentrotus; species Strongylocentrotus droebachiensis. Next base: position 90,206 of record JAVYIG010003381.1, on the reverse strand, counting down.
AAAATAAATAAGAGAGAGAGATTGGAAAGCGAAAGGGAAAGAGAAGATAAAAGGAAAGAAAGAAGAGAAAAAGGAAAGAAGAAAAGATGGAAACGGGGGCGAAGGGCTCTTGCCCCCGTTTCCTTCTACTTCCTCTTCTTTCTTTCCGTTTATCTTCTCTTTCCCTTTCCCTTCTCTCTCTTATTTATTTTTTTGGCGGGGGGGGGGAGGGAGGAGCCCTTCGCCCCCGTTTCCTTCTACTTCCTCTTCTTTCTTTCCTTTTATCTTCTCTTTCCCTTTCCCTTCTCTCTCTTATTTATTTTTTGGCGGTAGGGGGGAGGAGGCAAGAGCCCCTCTTTTCTTCTTCTTCTTCCTCTTCTTTCTTTCCTTGTATCTTCTCTTTCCCTTTCCCTTTCCCTTCTCTCTCTATCTCTTATTTATTTTTTGGCGGGGGGGGGGAGGAGGCAAGAGCCCTTCGCCCTTCCCCCGTTTTCCTCTTTCCTTCTTATTCCTCTTCTTTCTTTCCTTTCCCTTCTCTCTCTCTCTCTCTTATTTATTTTTTGGGCAGGTGGGGGGGTAAGAGCCTTTCGCCCTTCCCCCGTTTCCCTCTTTCCTTCTTCCTCTTCTTTCTTTCCTTTTATATTCTCTTCCCCTTTCCCTTCTCTCTCTCTCTCTCTCTTATTTTTTTTTTTGGCGGGGGAGAGGGCAAGAGCTCTTCGCCCCCGTTTCCCTTTTTTCTTCTTCTTCCTCTTCTTTCTTTCCTTTTTCCCTTTTTCTTTCCCTTCTCTCTCTCTCTTATTTATTTTTTGGCGGGGGGGGGGGGTGAGGAGGAGGCAAGAGCCTTTCGCCCCCATTTCCCTCTTTTCTTCTTATTCTTCTTCCTCTTCTTTCTTTCCTTTAATATTCTCTTTCCCTTTCCCTTTCCCTTCTCTCTCTCTCTCTCTCTTATTTTTTTTTGGCGGGGGAGAGGGCAAGAGCTCTTCGCCCCCGTTTCCCTTCTCTCTCTCTCTTATTTATTTTTGGCGGGGGGGTGGGGATGAGGAGCAGGCAAGAGCCCTTCGCCCCCCCCCCCCCCCTGTTTCCCTCTTTTCTTCTTATTCTTCTTTCTTTCCTTTTATCCCGTTCAGCTCGGAATTATTTTATATTCTCTTTCCCTTTCCCTTTCCCTTCTCTCTCTCTCTCTCTCTCTCTTATTGATTTATTTGGCGGGGGGAGGGCAAGAGCCCTTCGCCCCCGTTTCCCCCTTTTTTTCTTTCCTTTCATCTTCTCTTTCCCTTTCACTTCTCTCTCTCTCTCTTATTTATTTTTTGCCGGGGGGAGGAGGCAACAGCCCTTCGCCCCCGTTTCCCTCTTTTCTTCTTATTCTTCTTCCTCTTCTTTCTTTCCTTTTATATTCTCTTTCCCTTTTCCTTTCCCTTCTCTCTCTCTCTCTCTCTCTTATTTATTTTTTTTGGCGGGGGAGAGGGCAAGAGCTCTTCGCCCCCGTTTCCCTTTTTTCTTCTTCTTCCTCTTCTTTCTTTCCTTTTATATTTTCTTTCCCTTTCCCTTCTCTCTCTCTCTTATTTATTTTTTTGGCGGGGGAGGGGTGGGATGAGGAGGAGGCAAGAGCCCTTCGCCCCCCCCCCGTTTTTCTCTTTTCTTCTTATTCTTCTTTCTTTCCTTTTATCTTCCCTTTCCCTTTCCCTTTTTCCCTTCTCTCTGTCTCCCCCATCAACATAGTAATAACGAAAGAGACCACTCTGTAATCAAGACCATTCCATTTTATTTAATACATTTTCGATATACTTAAATTGGCAACTATTACCTTCTGTCCAGATCCTAATTTTAAACGACTGATGCGAAAGGACTAGTCTCTCTCTTATTTAGTTTTTGGCGGGGGGGGGGGGGGGGGGTGAGGAGGAGGCAAGAGCCCTTCGCCCCCATGTCCCTCTTTTCTTCTAATTCTTCTTCCTCTTCTTTCTTTCCTTTAATATTCTCTTTCCCTTTCCCTTTCCCTTCTCTCTCTCTCTTTTTTTTTTTGGCGGGGGAGAGGGCAAGAGCTCTTCGCCCCCGTTTCCCTTCTCTCTCTCTCTTATTTATTTTTGGCGGGGGGGGGGGTGGTGGGGGATGAGGAGCAGGCAAGAGCCCTCGTCCCCCCCCCCCCGTTTCCCTCTTTTCTTCTTATTCTTCTTTCTTTCCTTTTATCCCGTTCAGCTCGGAATTATTTATATTCTCTTTCCCTTTCCCTTCTCTCTCTCTCTCTCTCTCTTATTTATTTATTTGGCGGGGGGGGGCAAGAGCCCTTCGCCCCCGTTTCCTCTTTTTTTCTTTCCTTTCATCTTCTCTTTCCCTTTCACTTCTCTCTCTCTCTCTTATTTATTTTTTGCCGGGGGGGGGGGGAGGAAGGCAACAGCCCTTCGCCCCCGTTTCCCTCTTTTCTTCTTATTCTTCTTCCTCTTCTTTCTTTCCTTTTATATTCTCTTTCCCTTTTCCTTTCCCTTCTCTCTCTCTCTCTCTCTCTTATTAATTTTTTGGCGGGGGAGAGGGCAAGAGCTCTTCGCCCCCGTTTCCCTTTTTTCTTCTTCTTCCTCTTCTTTCTTTCCTTTTATATTTTCTTTCCCTTTCCCTTCTCTCTCTCTCTTATTTATTTTTTGGCGGGGGAGGGGTGGGGATGAGGAGGCAAGAGCCCTTCGCCCCCCCCCCCGTTTTTCTCTTTTCTTCTTATTCTTCTTTCTTTCCTTTTATCTTCCCTTTCCCTTTCCCTTTTTCCCTTCTCTCTGTCTCCCCCATCAACATAGTAATAACGAAAGAGACCACTCTGTAATCAAGACCATTCCATTTTATTTAATACATTTTCGATATACTTAAATTGGCAACTATTACCTTCTGTCCCAGATCCTAATTTTAAACGACTGATGCGAAAGACTAGTCGACGCACCCTTTCGAGAAAAGCCCACCCCCCGTTTTTATCGAAAGGGGTGTGTTAAAACGGTACTCCGCTCTCAACGCACCCTTTCGAGAAAAGCCCCCCCCCCCCCTCTTTTATCGAATGGGTGCGTTGAGCACACCACACCGCGCCGCACCGCACCGCACCCTTTCGATGAAAGCCGAAATGATAATATACTCAGACTGAGAGAGACTCTGAGTTGAGTGTATGTGTGTGAGAGAGAGAGAGATAGAGAGAGAGAGAGAGGTCGATTATCGAGGACGTCCTGTTTCAAAGACATGTACAAAGGTCGTATTGACAAGGCTAACCCAACTACCTTTATTCCAACACTATAGCTGTGTTTCTCTATACTAGAAGGAATATTTCGTGCAGACTCCGCGGCAGATTGTGCGTGTATATCCCGAATATATGAAACATTTCCAACATGGCGGGTCCAACACCAAGTCAGCAGGCTCGTGTTATGATGTGGAGTACGCCTAGGTCAATCTCATCGGTCTTCTGCAAATGCATGAGCTTCGTTCCCGACATCGACATCTTCTTCGATACGTACGTCTTTGCTTCCGAAGCCGAACTGAATCTGACGACCATCGGTAAGGTGGTCGATCACGACGCCGATAACCTGGGTGATGACGACTGGCGAAAGGCAGCGGGGATGATTTGTGAGGAGGACTGTAGTGGTGACCGAATCAAATTAGACATGCTCAAGTAAGTGAAATTATGAAGGTACATACAAATGTGAAGCGTTAAATACAGACATCGACCACATGTAGGAGCGCCGGTAGCAGTTTGGGATTGGGGGGGGGGGGGGGGCAAACATTCCAGGGGGCTCACCTTCCATGGGCAGTGACGTAATGAGAAAAAACGTTCGGAAGGGGGGGGGGCAGACGAAAAATCTGCATCACCACCAGTCTTACACGTTACATGCAGGTCCCGCGGAACGTTTTTCAAAGTGGAGTATTAACGGTCAGGTAGAGCGTAAAATGGCGTGTGGTCCAGGACATATGAGCCTTCGACAGGGGGTCAAGGGGCTGAGCCCCCAGAAGCTCAGGGATTTTAGGTATTTAATTACGGTTAGATGAGCATCCAGGGGCCTCTTTAAGGCCATTGACGTGTTCCAGAGGGGGGGGGGGGGGGGAGCCCCCAGGAGCTCAGAGGTTTTAATATTTAACTACGTCAGATGAGCATCCAGGGGCCGCCCTAGGGCCCTTGGTGGGATCCAGGGGGCAAGGCCCCCGGATGTTCAGGGGTTTTAGGTATTTAATTACGGTCAGATGAGCATCCAGGGGCCCGCCTTAGAGCCCTTGGTGGGGTCCAGGGGGCTGAGCCCCCGGAAGCTCAGGGGTTTTAGGTATTTAATTACGGTCAGATGAGCATCCAGGGGCCCGCCTTAGAGCCCTTGGTGGGGTACAGGGGGCTGAGCCCCCGGAAGCTCAGGGGTTTTAGGTATTTAATTACGGTCAGATGAGCATCCAGGGCCCGCCTTAGGGCCCTTGGTGGGGTCCAGGGGGCATAATCCCTGGAAGCTCGGGTTTTTAGGTATTTAATTATGGTCAGATGAGCATCCAGGGGTTTTAGGTAATTAATTACGGTCAGATGAGCATCCAGGGGACCGTCTTAGGGCCCTTGGTGGGGTCCGGGGGCGGAGCACCCGTAAGCTCTGGGGCTTTAGGCATTTAATTACGGTCAGATGAGCATTTTTTATATATTCTTGACATTGGCAGTCACTTATTTTTCTCTCCATCTTTCTTTCTTTTTCTCTTTAACATACTTTTTCAAAAGTGAGGGGGGGGGGGGGCTCGAGCCCAGCCACTTTGCAGACCATGACATAAAGGCTTCTAAATAAGCGTATTTTCGCCCGACTATAATTTGGGAATTTATTATTTTCCAACAAATGCATAAAAAGGTAGGACTTACAAAAAAAATGAGAAAAAATACCGGAAATTCATGTCATAACAGCAACATTTGTAAATCACTGGTATCGAATAGGAAATACCCCCCCTCCTCCCCATCAGTACGCCAGCGTTCAGGGGCTCATGTCTTCTCACCCCTATAACAAAACCAAAAAAACAGACCACGCTTTCCCATTCTCTAGTACAATATGTTCACGATATGCGCGTATCGTTATTATAAACCGTATAGGTGGCATGCGCAATGTTTATGAAATTTAATTCCTGTGAACTTTTCTTTGAATGGAATGGTATATGTGATTTAATTCAGGTTTTTATTATTATGTTCTTTTGGGTTAAAAATACAAACCATGTTTATTCCTTTTCTGCTTCTTTTTTTTGAGGGGGGGGGGCGTTTTTTTTTTTTTGGTGGGGGGGGGGGGCGGGGGGGGCAAAAATGCGTTTTGCCCCCCCCCCACTTTTTTGACTGGGGGGCAACTGCCCCCCCTGCCCCCCACTTCCGGCGCCTATGACCACATGACTATGTAATACTCGAGTTATGGGTGGGTGTGTCATGCCAGTGGCGGATCTTGTGGGGGGGGGGGGGCTCTTCCCTGGCCAAAAACAGGTCAATTTAACTTTTTGTTTTAAATAAAGAAGAACACGGGCCCCCTATCCCTGGCGCAATTAGGGCCGGGGGGGTGGGGGTGTTGGTTCGGCGCTAAATATTTTCTCACGGATTTGGAAGTAAAAAGGTCTCGTTTTTGTAATGACTTTTTCGTCACTTTGCAGCGCATGCCAATCAGACATGAAATTTTGAGATCGCGAAATCTCCGAAATTGTTTGATGATAAGATTTTCTAGATGCACCAATTCGGTGTCTAAAAATTTGCCGTCCATTTGGTAATAATTGAACTTATATCTCTGTAGAATACGAAGAATCATGAATCGAATATGATAGTCACATTTACTAATATCTTCAAAAATCTCCGCGAACTCTGGTCACCCCATCATATTATACAAAGACAATGATTTTACGGTCAGAATAATATAGCCATAGTCTCACGGATATTAGGGTGCGTTCAATCGAATTTTCGAAGCTAGAATCACAAACATGAATCACAATTCAAAACGCCGTTACAAAAAGCAAGGTCACTGCGGTTTGCGTTCAAGCGATTTTTCATCAACGCTGATTCTAGCTCATTGCGAGCCAAACCACTGCGCATCACACTGCGCAGTATGGCCCAGGAACTTCGGCGCGCGCTTTCTGGAATTGTTTACGGCCGACTGTCGACTGCTGTTTTGAGCATAGATCGCAATAATAAGACAAAAATGAGAAGGTGATAGAAGGAAGAAACAAAGAATAACATAAGGAAAGACAGAAAGATAAAGTCGATAGAATGATTAAAACAAAGAATAACATAAGAGAAGGTGAAAGAAGGAAGAATCGAAGAATAACATAAGGAAAGACAGAAAGAGAATGTGAAAAAAGGAAGGAACAAAGAATGACATAAGGAAGAACAGAAAGAGAAAGTGATAGAATGATTAAAACAAAGAATAACATAAGAGAAGGTGAAAGAAGGAAGAATCAAAGAATAGCATAAGGAAAGACAGAAAGAGCAAATGATAGAATGATAAAAACAAAGAATAACATAAAAAAAGGTGATAGAAGGAAAAAAACAAAGAATAACACAAGAATAGAAGGAAGAAACAAAGAATAACATAAGGAAAGACAGAAAGAGCAAATGATAGAATGATAAAAACAAAGAATAACATAAGAAAGGTGATAAAAGGAAAAAAAACAAAGAATAACATAAGAATAGAAGGAAGAAACAAAGAATAACATAAGGAAAGACAGAAAGAAAAAATGATAGAAGGAAAAACAAGGAATAACATAACGGAAAAGGCCACAATGGTATAGTGAACGCAAATTGCATGCAAAGCGGGCGCGCGGTTTTTCCCAAACCGGAAGAGGCTTCGTCATACAATCATGATTGAGAACTCCGTCCGTTCAATCGAATTTTAGCGACCGTGATTCTTTTGAATCATGATACAAAACGCATCTTTTTCAGCGTTTCATGTTTGTGTTTTCAAACACGTTTATTTTTACGACCGACGAAAAAATCGCTTGAACGCATTGCGTTTTAAAACTAAACGTCTTTAGAAACCGTGATTCTAGGGTGAAAAAGTGTCGATTAAACGCACCCTTATACGCATAGCAACTAATAAGGGTTTGTGCCTGCAAAATACTCAAAAATGGGGGTTGAAAACTATAATTTGTTGCATCGCTGTCATCATGGGAAACTGATCTTAATTCTTGTATATGCAGGGTCTGAGATATGGATATTCTTTTTAGATTTAGGAAATGCTCTTACTGGTCCTATCCTAGCACAAATGCATAACTATTAGGGCCTACTCGTAACCCGATATCCCTAAACCTAACCCCGGCCATGATCCTGATAATCGCGTAGAACCGAATTGAAGTAAATGTTTATACTTTACGCTTTTGACGATGGCAAATTACCTGTGGAAATTACGAGGTCCAGTGCATGATAGCAATTAATTAGCCACCTGTACATTATACCTAAAAACAACATACCCTTGACTATTAGTTACCCCGACGTACAGAAAATGCTTAGTCATTATACCAGGTACTTGATACTATGGGTCCAAGGTCCTCCAAGAACAAAAGAACTTTTAAATTAAATATTTACTTATTAACTCAGATAACTGCAATTGTAGCGAATGGATGTCCTTGTCCTTAAAGTATTTATATATATCGGTGTTGAACTGCCATACCAACACAATATGCCTGATTTGTTTACATTTTGAAGAAAACCCAAAACATTTGAAATTGTGAATCGATCAATTATAAATTAATATATTATATATAAATCATGATAAAAGTGTAGTAATGAATGAGATCTTATTAAAGTTTTGTTGTCTTTTTCTTTAATTTAAGGTACTAATTATTATGTCCCATTTGCAGGCCCCAAGAAATGAAAAAGTTTAATTCCAATGGCATTTGAAACATAATGCTAATTTAGAACTTCCTTCAAAACGAAAGGGCTTGAAAATGTCCTCTTTGTGGGAAAATTACGACCGTTATTTGTCGAATCGACTTCAGGGATTGTAGTCCTTTTGGTAGATAGTCTGATGTTCAGACCCTTGTACGTACCGAATGGCCGAAGACCCTAACACCTCTTGCTGTTCCTTGATCCCGTCGTTCCTCAACCAGCAATAGCCAACATTTTCCCTCGTACGTGCAAGGACTGGAATAAGTTACCTGATAGCGTTATCAACACAAGATCAATTAATTGATTCCATTATGTCCCATGCGCTACAATTCCTAAAAGATTGCTCTATTCCATGACCACGTGCTTCGTTTCCGTGTCTTTATATGGACTAACAAGTCTGTCGACATGTACAGAAGAAGAAGAAGTATGTTTTGTGCTGCGCAAAGATTCAATCAGTTTAATTTTGACCATTACAAGAAGTGGGTTATTGATGGAGACAAATGCTCATGTACCCTTTATAGCTCATTGTTTGCATGTTATTACCAAAGAAAAACAAATGAGAAATCAGTGACTCAATAGTGTCTGACAGTGAAGTCTAGAAAGGAAACGGGCTTCCTTGCATAATCTGAATAATGGGCCCCTGCTAACGTTTAAATTGTACAATAGGACATACGTGACATATTCATAATTCCTACAAAGTTCTACAGAATGTTATGTTGGCTGGCAAATGGATACACTTCAATCAAGAAGCTCGTGAGACCGGAAATATACCAGTCTAAAGATTCACCAAGGCTTTTCAGTGGCTGGCGGATTTTCGGGTAACAGGGTCAAGATCCTTGGGGTAGTTGTCCGGGATATTTTTTTTCCACAGAAAGTTCGGATAATACTTTAAATCTATAACAATATGTTTTAGAAATACTAAGTTTCGTTATTATATGCATATATGTAAATATCATTTTGACATGAAGTTATTATTGTTTGTATATTTTGTATTATACCTGCTTTGTTATTCAGTTATTGTATTTGGAAAAATGCAGAAATAAAGTAAAATCAATCCACAAAAAAAAAAAATATTTGTGTATTGAAAACAGTCATGACAGTAAAATGCGATAGCATTTACATTTAAACTGAACAAAAACTTGGATGCACAGACCGATATAATTATGGTTTCTTAACAGATATCCTTCGGTCAAGTCGATGCTTGATAACCCGGAACCAAACAAAAGGGTGATCTTTTACAAGGGTACTAAAACTCTCGACAGTAAGCACTTCCGGTTCCTCCCAGACAAATCTAGCAATTACAAGCACTCCTTCCTACTTCGTCACCCAGCTAAGGTCTATAGCTCCTGGAAGAAAGTCATCTATGCCGTTCTCAAAGACGTCGGGGATGGTACTGGGAAGAAAATCACAAAAAGTCTACAAGATTTCGACCTGAGACGCGATGTGCCGGAGAAGTATAATCTTACGGCTGATCTGCCGTACAAAGAGCTTCACGATTTTTGGGTCCACGTCCGGGAAAACCTTGATCCATCTCCGGTTGTCATGGAGAGTGATGATTTGCTTGCTGACCCGGCTGGGATGCTTTCCAAATACTGCAAGGCAGTCGGGATACCGTACAACGACAGTCTTCTCTCTTGGGATGCGAATGCAGATATCACGGATATCTGGAAGTGTGCTTTCATGCCGGTCAAGGATTTCGAGTTCATCCGCATCTTCTGCCATAACGCGTTCCATACATCTCACTTCCTGCCCCCTCCTCCTATTCCTTCTATGGATGATCTTCCTGAAGACGTCAGAGAGTCGGTGGAGACATCTATGCCGTATTACAACGCGATGTACCAGACCAGACTGCTGTCTTAATTGCTACTATATCAGTTCAATAGCGTAATATCTTGACCGTGTATCTAAATTTCGTTTTATTCATTGATGAGATTTGAAGCTTCAGCAAAAAAACAATAAAAAGGGTAATTACTTAATAATGAACAGAAAGGACAGAACAATCCCTTCCTCTCTCTCTATGATTTTCTTCCTCCTTCCCCTCTCCTCTCTTTGTCCATCTCTCCACCCTCCCCCTTCCTCTATCCCGGCCCCTCCCTTCCTTACCTCTCTCTCGTCTATAGCCTCCTCCATTCGTTATAGTACTCATCACTCGACTTTTTTCTCTTCAAGTCATCTCTTTAAACTACCCATCCAAAATACCAGTACCCTTCTTCCTCAAATCCTCTTCTACCCAATTATGTGCCCCTCCTAAAGCACTTTTTATTTGTTTGCTTTTGTTTTGCGTTTGTATTTGTTTGTTTTGTTTTTATCACTTATAATTACAATGTACTTTTGTCTAGGTTGATACATAATCGGGAATGTGGAATAAATTGTGACTCTGTACCATAAAACCAACCACAAGCCGCCAGAAATGAATTTCAACTCAAAACCTGTTTATAATATAATTGGAGATTCTCTGATTTACATTGGTGTGATATTCATGAGAAAAGTGATGTAAAAATCTGCCCACTGGCATTAGAGAAAGAAATTCAAACTTTGTCTGTTTTGTGTGCTTTGCTAATGTTGTATAATAATGTGATTTTTCCACATGTAAATTATTGTAATATTATTTGGGGAAATACTTATGCATCATAATTTAGGCTAAGGTTTATTTGTTACAGAAACGAGCCGTGCGTCTTATTACTAAATCTGATTATTTAGCCCCATCACGGCCACTTTTTGTTAAAACACACGAGTCCCAATTTTGTAATTGATTCAATTTAATACTCGCATAATTATTTATGTTTAAATTTCAAAATCGCCTATTTCCGGAAATTCCTAATATAAACTTTGTTATTAATAGTGATATTCACTCGTATTCTACTCGTCAGAAAAATGATTTACATTTATTTAAAGTTCGTACGACAAATGCACAGAACAATTTCTATTTAAATGGCATTAAGGAATGGAATAATTTGAGTAATGATATTAAGGAAAGTACAACTCTATCTCGATTTAAATTACGATGTACACAGTTATTATTTAATGATTTATGTAAACAAGTTTAAGCTGAGGAGGATATTTTGAATGTATGTGTGTATGTATATGTGTGAGCGTGCATGTGTGTTTGTATCATGTTATTTTAAAGTTTTTAAACTGTATAAAAAGTGTGGTTTGTTTTTCTTTTTAAGGCCCCACCACAAGCAATTTGCTTCTAAGGGTGTCCTTTACCGTATTATGTTTACTATGTTACTCATTTGTATGTACATGTTTCATTTTTATGGTTAAATAAACTGAATTGAATTGAATTGTTATATCATAATAATTGCAGTTCCGCTCATTATCAATTCTTTGTTTTCCGTTCAATAGACATTTTTCATACATCAATGTAATATACGTGCAGATCAAAATAACAAGACGTGGACAGATGCATCGTTTATCGATTTCATATATTTTGTTATGAAATACTGAATCGTGTTGTCCTTCGTTGCATTTCCAAGTTCATTTTACAATGGAGAATTAGATGAAAGAAAACGTGCAAACAATGATGCCAGTTGTTCACTGGACAGGTGGTTATCTCATCGAATCAGCTCTCAGTAAATATAAGATAAAGAGGATCATGGGAGACCAATGGTCACCGATTAGGCATTGTTTGCTACATAGAGGGCGCAAGTAGCTCTAAGTAGTACAATGGAGATTTAAAAGTTGCTGTATTTCAAAGCCTAAAATACTTTCTGTGTTGGTCTTGATATTCATTGTACATTAAACTAGTCTTTTACCATATTTAAGTGTTTTATAGACTTTTTTTGTTTAAATGCTTGACAATCACAATGACTTTTTTTTTATGGAAAAAAAAAATAAAAAAAAATAAAAAATGGGGGAAAAATAAAATAAAAAAAATAAAAAAAATCCGCCCGCCCGCCCCACTCCAGAAAAGCAATCGAGGACAACCAACAATTTTTTTTTTGGCCTAAGCGGGAGGGGGGGGGGGGTTTGGGGTAAAATTATACAGATATGTGCCTTGGGGGAACATTTTTTTATATATATTTTTTTAAATATTTTTTTTTAACAATTAAAATAAATTGAGGGGGGTTTAACCCCCAAAACCACCGTTGCGTACGCGACTGTGCTTGTTAGTATTAAGTAGCTTCTTATCGATGGTCCTGGCGCTGCTGGAGTCTGTAAATTATGGTGAGCGAAGCGAGCCAGAAACGATGCGCTTGCCAGGATAAATACATGCAAATAATAGAATGTTACCCTTCAAGTTGGAAAATATTTTTCTTACCTCTTTTCATGAAATGATCGTGCAAAATAATATGAGTTTTGTTATATTCTTGATAGATAGAAATCACAACATCATGTAAGATAAACAGCTTTGTCACTCAATGTTGCCTTTCGTAATTTTTATCTGATCCATTGTGGAGGTGTTATACAGGGTGAGTCAGAAAGAATGTCCCACTTTTTAAAAGTTGTATTGTTTGAAGTACGAATATTTCATTAGGGGTTTAATGATATGTCTTGATAGAGTTATCCTCCCAGTAAATTTAGGTACCATTTTCATTTCAATCCGTTCACGCATGGCTGAACATCAGACAATCTTTACAAGACTGCCAGATTTCACTTGCGCCAACTTACTGGGTGAGGAATAAAATAGTGCATTGAACAAAGACAGGCAGACAGACACACACACACACACACACACACACAAACACACCCACACGCACACACATACACACACACACACACATGCACACACGCACGCACACACACACACACAGGCGCGCCGGAAGCAGTTTGGGATTGGGGGGGGGCAAACATTCCAGGGGGTTCACCTTCCAGGGGCAGTGACGTAATGAGAAAAAACGCTCGGAAGGGGGGGGGGGGGGCAGACGAAAAATCTGCATCACTACCAGTCTTACACGTTACATGCAGGTCCCGCGGAACGTTTTTCAAAGTGGAGTATTAACGATCAGGTAGAGCGTAAATTGGCGTGGGGTCCAGGGCATGAGCCTCGGCAGGGGGTCAAGGGGCTGAGCCCCCGGAAGCTCAGGGTTTTGAGTATTTAATTACGGTTAGATGAGCTTCCAGGGGCCCTCTTTAAGGCCATTCACATGTTCCGGGGGGGAGCCCCCAGAAGCTCAGAGGTTTTAATATTTACCTACAGTCAGATAAGCATCAAGGGCCGCCTTAGTGGGGTCCAGGGGGCAAAACCCCTGGAAGCTCGGGTTTTTTAGGTATTTAATTATGGTCAGATGAGCATCCAGGGGCCCGCCTTAGGACACTTAGTGGGGTCGAGGGGGCAAAACCCCCGGTTGCTCGGGGTCTTTAGGTATTTTATTACGGTCAGATGAGCATACAGGGGGCAGAGCCCCCGGAAGTTCAGGGGTTTAAGGTAGATGAGCATTCAGGGGCCCTCTTAGAGCCCTTGGTGGGGTCCAGGGGCAGAGCCCCTGGAAGCTCTGGTTTTGTAGGTATTTAATTATGGTCAGATGAGCATCCAGGGGCCCGCCTTACGACACTTAGTGGGGTCGAGGGGGAAAACCCCCCGGAAGCTCGGGGTCTTTAGGTATTTAATTACGGTCAGATGAGCATCCAGGGGGCAGAGCCCACGGAAGCTCAGGGGTTTTAGGTATTTAATTAAGGTCAGATGAGCATCCAGGGGACCGCCTTAGGGCTCTTGGTGGGGTCCAGGGGCAGAGCCCCCGCAAGCTCTAGGGTTTTAGGCATTTAATTACGCCAGATGAGCATTTTGTTATATCTTATTTGTGACATTGGCAGGTTACTTATTTTTTCTCTCCGTCTTTCTTTCCTTTTCTCTTTAACATACTTTTTCAAAAAGTGAGGGGGCGGGGGGGTTGGGGGGGGGGGGGGGGGCTCGAGCCCAGCCACTTTGCAGACCATGACATAAAGGCTTCAACATAAGCGTATTTTTCGCCCGACTGAAATTTAGGAATACTTATTTTCCAACAAACGCATAAAAAGGTATGACTGACAAAACAATGGAGAAAAAATACCGGAAAATCATGTCATAAAAGCAACATTTGCAAACCACTGGTATCGAATGAGAAATACACCCCCCCCCCCCCCCCCCATCAGTACGCCAGCGTTCAGGGGCTCATGTCTTCTCACCCCTATAACAACAACAAAACAGACACGCTTTCCCATTCTCGCACAATAATGTCCACGATATGCGCGTATCGCTATTATAAAGACCTCCATTGATAAATACCGTATAGGTGGCATGCGCAATGTTTATGAAATTTAATTTCTGTGAACTTTCCTTTTCTTTGAAAGGAATTGTATATGTGATTTAATTCAGGTTTTTATTATTGTTATGTTCTTTTGGGTTAAAAATACAAACCATGTTTACTCCTTTACTGCTTTTTCTTTTTTTTTTTTTTTTTTTTTGGAGGGGGGGGGGGGGAGGGGGGGGCGTTTTGGGGTGGCAAAAATGCGTTTTGCCCCCCCCCCCACTTTTTTTGACTGGGGGGAAACTGCCCCCTGCCCCCCCCCCCCCCCCCCCCCACTTCCGGCGCCTATGCACACACACAAACACAGACAACACACACAGTTACAAATGTCTCAGAATTTATTTTTTTTTCTTTTCTGATTAAGCTTTGATTTTTATCAAGATCTCTGAATGTTTAAGTGGCATTTCCCTGACTATCTTTCCCTTTAGTACACATTCACTACCACCATATCATCATCATTGTCATCATCTTAATCTTAATCATCATCATCTTCATTATCATCGTCATCACGAAGGCGAAGGATCGTCACTGACCGCCTACATCAGCTCTTTGGCAACAGACTGATTTCGCTGAATGAGGAAGTTGAGTGGCCCCCGAGATCACCAGATCTCACTCCTCTCGACTTCTTCTTGTGGGGGCACTTGAAGGCAAGGATCTTCAGCAGCCCAACTGTGAACATCGAGGAGCTTCGGAGGAGAATCGTGGACGAGACAGACATGGTACGCCAAGATGGGGACATGATCCGGCGAGCTTTTCAAGGAATGCTTCACCGTGCACAACTGTGCATCAGGAGGAATGGCGGCCATGTCGAGGATTGAGTACGGAGGATGGAGAACTTCGGGGAAAGAGATTCATTGTTGTACCATAATAAAATGCCTCAAAAAATACCGAAATTGTTTGTGTTTTTAATTAACCGACGTATGCGGTATTTGTGTGTGAGTGTGTGCCGTTGTGTGGGTGCGTGTGAGTGCAAGTGCGTGTGCGTGTGTGTGTGTGGTGTGTGTGCGTGTGCATGTGTTGTGTGTCTGTGTGTCTGTCTGCCTGTCTTTGTTCAATGCACTGTTTTATTCATCACCCAGTAAGTTGGCGCAAGAGAAATCTGGCAGTCTTGTAAAGATTGTCTGATGTTCAGTCATGCGTGAACGGATTCAAATGAAAATGGTACCTAAATGTACTGAGAGGATAACTCTATCAAGACATATCATTAAATCCCTAATTAAATATTCATACTAATTGGAGTGGGGTATAGGGGGCGTAGCCCCCGGAAGCTCATTTTTTAAAGCATTTAATTACGGTCAGATGCAAGGGCGACCCTTGGTGGGGTCCAGGGGGAGAGCCCCCGGAAGCTCAAGGAAAAACCATGCCATTTCAGCAACATTTGTCAATCACTGGTATCGAATTAGAAATAAATCACGTTTGAATTTTATTAAGGGAAACAACTGCCCCCAAGCACCCCCCCCCCCCCCCTCCATCACTACGCCAGTGCGAGGGAGTATAGTGAACGAGTGGGGTGAAGATGACGAAAATGAGTACCCCCTCACATGTTTTTTAACTTTTGTTGTATTAAAAAAAAAATTATACAATATTTACTTGAACACTTTACTTGATATTATGCGAGAGAGCGTAGCTACCGAGCGAGAAGATTTGTATTTGTCTTAACGCTGCACTCTCGCGCCCTCCAGAGCCTACAAGTTTGTTGTAGTCTTTAGCCAGTATTTGCTATACACTTTGTTTGCACTTTTTCAAATTTTCAGGGGAGACGAAACAAAAACAAATAAAATTGAGGGGGACGTGACCCCCCCCCCCCCCCCTCCTGTTCCCCCAGGATTGCCGCCCCTGACTACATGTGCCTTTCTCGTTAATCAGTATCACGAACATAACGTTTTGATATAATTATTTAAAGATATTTCTTTCATCACTTTCGTCAAATATTGAGTGTCCATCCAATGTGACACTGTGTATAACTATAATACCAAACAAATCGTACACAGCTACTACGTTCACTCCGTTTGCACACAGTTTAAGCCCGTTTGGCAACATTTTCAAAAAGGTAGTTAGAACTAGTGTGATGGGGGTTTCACTTGAAAGTCTTGATTTGCACAGCTTGAAGCGTTGAAGTTGAACGGGAATGAGGAATGGCGAGAACGCGCTAGGTCTGTTTAGCCCTCGAGCCAGGATGGGATTGGGAGCGCGTTCAAACGCACTAAGAACGAGATGAACTGTTTCTGAACGGTATGGTCGGGTTTCAAACTAGTTAGAACAATTTGCGAACTAGTTAGAATGGTTTGTACGTATTGGGAACGAGGGAATATTATAGTTAAGAACGAGTTTAAACTGATTACGGACGGGCCTGGACTGCCTGGAAATGGCAAATTTACCCGATCTGAGCTTGATATGAACTGACTATGGACGGGGTACAGACGAGATAGACGTAATGAGGACTGTTTATGAACGAACTAGGATCGTATTTAAGACATTATTGACACATTCTACCCCGACCACAACCCGTTTTATGATTTTCTAGGACGGTTCCAGAACGTAGTGAG
Organism: Strongylocentrotus droebachiensis; assembly: GCA_035222895.1. Classification (NCBI taxonomy): domain Eukaryota; kingdom Metazoa; phylum Echinodermata; class Echinoidea; order Camarodonta; family Strongylocentrotidae; genus Strongylocentrotus; species Strongylocentrotus droebachiensis. The sequence goes on along the minus strand of JAVYIG010003381.1, from coordinate 73,623 downwards.
AACTAGTTTGGTGTGATGGGGGCTTAACATTATTCCTATACATTCATATAAACATATTAATATATATAGACTTTGTCACGTATTATCAGATGATTATCAACAATTATTTTCGACTTATGAAAGATAGGGTCATGTGGTACATTTAGTGGCATATTCAGAAATTGAAATTATCGAACAAGGGGGGGGGGGGGTGGGTGGGGGGGGGGTTCTATCTCACGTGCCATAAAACAAGTTATGATGATACGTTTTTTCTTCTTTGCCTTAAACTGTACACGACTTATAGGAAGTGCGAGGGAAAGATCTGTAGTTTTTTAAGAAAGAACGGAAAAGAGGCGATCGCGACCTCTTCACGTGCTTCACGTCTTAACAATGAATTCAATTTCTAGTACATTATCAAACGCGAAATTCTCATACTAATTCAAATATTGACCATGAGCGAACAAAACCGTTCAATATTTTAGTTAATGAACACACTTAAAATCAGTGGCATATCCAGACCTTTGCCTCAGGAGGGACAAAGTCAGGCGCGCCGGAAGCAGTTTGGGATTGGGGGGGGGGGGGGGCAAACATTCCAGGGGGCTCACCTTCCAGGGGCAGTGACGTAATGAGAAAAAATGTTCGGAAGGGGGGGGGGGCAAACGAAAAATCTGCATCACCACCAGTCGAACACGTTACTTGCAAGTCATGCGGAACTTTTTTCAAACGTATTAACGATCAGGTAGAGCGTAAATTTGCGTGGGGTCCAGGGCATGAGCCTCGGCAGGGGGTCAAGGGGCTGAGCCCCCGGAAGCTCAGGGGTTTTAGGTATTTAATTACGGTCAGATGAGCATCCAGGGGCCCTCTTTAAGGCCATTGACGTGTGCCAGGGGGCAGAGCCCCCGGAATCTCAGAGGTTTTAGGTATTTAATGACGGTCAGATGAGCATTCAGGGGGCGGAGCCCCCGGAAGCTCAGGGGTTATAGGTATTTAATTACGGTCAGATGAGCATCCGTCAGGTCACTTATTTTTTCTCTCCGTCTGTCTTTCTTTTTCTCTTTAACATACTTTTTCAAAAAGTGAGGGGAGGGGGGGGGGGGGCTCGAGCCCAGCCACTTTGCAGACCATGACATAAAGCCTTCTAAATAAGCGTTTTTTTTTTTTTTTTGGAGGGGGGGGGGGGGGGCGTTTTTTGGGGGCAAAAATGCGTTTTGCCCCCCAACTTTTTTGATTGGGGGGGCAACTGCCCCCTGCCCCCCCTCCCCCACTTCCGGTGCCTATGGACAAAGTATGTAAGTTTACAACATGACTGTGATCCATTACTACAGTAAAGAAATCACTTATTTTTAGGGGGGCCTTCCAAAATGCCGTATTTTGGAAAGAGAAAATGGGACTTTTCAGAATGTGTCTGTACTCGGTTTCTATATGCATTCCTTAACTTGGTAACCACTTGGCTATATTTTTTTCTTCTCGGATATCTGTCAGGAGGACAAACTACCCCCTTTAGCCCCTTTTGTAAATACACCACAGTGCTTCAAGATTGAGAGGATGCCAAAGTCTCTTATAAGAGGCCTGGCTAAGTGCATTATACCAGGCATCAGCTTTAAACAGTCAACTAGTATAATGGCGTCTTCACAGGATTCGAAGTCGCCTGGCCTCGACCAGGCCCGTGTTATGATGTGGTGTACGCCTAGGTCAATCTCATCGGTCTTCTGCAAATGTATGAGCTTCGTTCCCGACATCGACATCTTCTTCGACACGTACTACTTCGCTTTCGAAGCCGAATTTAACCTGACGACCATCGGTAAGGAGGTCGATCATGTCGCCGATAACCTGAGTGATGACGACTGGCGAAAGGCAGCGGAGATCATTTGTGAGGAGGACTGTAGTGGTGATCGAATCAAACTAGATATGCTCAAGTAAGTATAATGAGGGTACATAATATACCATGAAGGCGTGATGCAGACATCTACCACATGTATGTAATATTCGAGTTATGGGTGGGTGTGTCATGCCCCAAAAAACAGGTAAATTTAACCCTTTTTTTTAATAAAAAAAGAAGACGGGCCATGCACCTCCCCTTGATGCAAGGGGGGGGGGTGTTGGTTCGGCGCTTAATATTTTCTCACAGATTTGGAAGAAAAAAGGTCTCGTTTTTTAATGACTTTTTCGTCACTTTGCAGCGCATGCCAATCAGTCATCAAATTTTGAGATCGAGAAATCTCCAAAATTGTTTGACGATAAGATTTTCTATTTGCACCAATTCGAGGACTAAAATTTTGCCTTCCGTTTGGTAATAATTGAACTTAATAAATTTCTGTAGAATACGAAGAATCATGAATCGAATATGATAGTCACATTTCCTAATATCTTAAAAAATCTCCGAGAACTCTGGTCACCCCATCATAATATATACAAAGCCAATGATTTAACCAGTCAGCATAAATATATAGCCAAAGTCTCACGGAGTAGACATCATAAATTATTATACGCATAATAGCGATCATAAGGGTTTGTGCCTGCAAAATACTTAAAAGGGGCTGGAAAACGATGACTATAATTTGTTGCATTTCTTTCATCATGGGAAACTGATTCTTATTCGTGTATATGCAGGGTCTGGGATATGGTTATTCTCTTTAGATTTAAGAATTGCTCTCACTAGGTCCTTTCCCCTATAACCCTAAACCTAACCCGAGCTGAGTCCATGACCATATGATAACCGCATAGGACCAAATTGAGGTACATGTATATACTTTACGCTTTTGACGATGGCAAATTACCTGGGGAAATTACGAGGTCCATTGCATGATAGCAATTAATTAGCCACTTGTACGTTATACGAAGAACCAACATACCCTTGACTATTTTGTTCCCCGGACGTACAGAAATGCTTAGTCATTATACCAGTTACTTGATACTATGGGTCCAAGGTCCTCCGATAACAAAAGAGCTTTTGAATTAAATATTTACTTATTTACTCAGTTAACTTCAATTGTAGCGAATGGATGTCCTTAAAGTATTTATATTTATCGGTATTGAACTGCCATACTATCACATGCACAAATCTGAATAAATGCCTGAATTTTACATTTTGAAGAAGAAAAAAAAAACATTTGAAATAATGAATTGATCAAATATAAATTAATATATTATAAATCATGATAAAATTGTGGTAATGAATGAAATCTTGTTACAGTTTTGTTTCTTTATTCTGTCTTTTAATCAGGAAGCTCATGAGACCAGAAATATACCAGTCTAAAGATTCACCTCGGCTTTTCAGTGTCTAGGATATCTTGGGTCACAAGGTCAAGATTCTAGGGGGTAGTTGTCCGGGATATTTTGTTTGGGGATGTTATATTCAAGGTGTAGTTGCCTTCGCTCGAATCACTTTATTCTATCACACGGTCTTTCATCTGTCTTGTAAAAATCTTTTGACAAAAATTTATGTTTTTGAGACAATTATATTATTGTAAGACCATATCACATCTTGGTAACAAAATATAGTCACAGCGAAACATGCAAATGCAGAATAGGCAATTATTGATATTTCAAATTTTGGTCACATTGCAAGTCTTTTTTGCATATTTCGTATTCTTTGTTCCTTTATTGAAAAGGCTACATTATTTTGTATCACTCCACCATATACATCACAGAGCTTCATGCACACCCACCGTTCGCTACACACAAACATACACACACACACACGCACGCACATGCACACACAATACACAAACTCTTACACAAAGATCGTATAAACACATTTTCCTTTTAAATTTCAGTAGATATTCATTGATTTTAAAAACTAACTTTATTTTCATTATTGCAAAGTTGAAACTTTGATTCGACAAGGTTATCAAAATTCAATGCTTGGAAACATTCGAAGTAATGATTATTATAAATTACAAAACGCTTAAATACAGCCCCGGCAGAGCACCTGAAGAGCTCTCCGAACGCTGCTGAGATGTGTGACATCACAGTATGGACATGACTTGCACAAGCAGACAATGTCCCATGACTTATCACACATTTGCAGGGCCTGTGTTTTCATCTTCTCTTGAGTTCTTTCTCTTACTTCACTACCGTCAGGCTAAATGTATAATATATTGCCTCACTCTAAACCCCGCGCATGGCTTTATTTTGATGACAAATGCAGCGATACAAAAATAAAGGACTATCTGTCGCTTGTAAACAAAATGGGACGCCATTATGTATATTCAGCTGCACACACCGGGGTATGTTCGGCGTTTCAAGAGGGAACAAATGCCGTCCTTAATATCATTCCGGGGGTTATTCAATTTGAAAGTCTGGTTTTTTTAATTTTTAATTAACCCCTATCCTGTGTATTTACAAGCAAAAGATTTTAGTTATCAGAATCGGGTCACATCCCCTTTTGAATGGTTTGACATGCCATTATATACACTAAACTCATTATAATTTGATAAATAATAGCTTTGAAATTATGTTCATTCTCTATGGGATGTCGTCTGCTTGGGCAGTGTTGGTCCATATAGTGACGTCATTAAAACATCGTTATTTTTCCAGCGAATCTCTCGAAAATCCCAGCTGCAATGGAGGTGGTTGTATTTGTATTTTTATAAATCACCCGATATGTAGTTGACCTAAAACTTGTCCGATGGCTATCTGTTAGCTTACCAGTTTCTAGTGATACATTAGTTGACATATTTGTGATCTTCTTTGAATTTCACCTTTAAGAGTTGGCTTTTGAGGCCGCCGTCTTAGTCAAGCATCGCTCATGATTGCGGTCTCCTGCACTTTTTTCCACAGGAAGTTTGGATAATACTTTAAATTTATAATAATATGTTTTAGAAATACTAAGTTTCGTTATTATATGCATATATGTAAATATCATTTTGACATGAAGTTATTATTGTATATTTTGTATTATACCTTGCATTTACATGACTGTTCTTTGTTATTCAGTTATTGTATTTGGAAAAATGCAGAAATAAAATAAAATCAATCAAAACAAAATGTTATTTTGTGTATTTAAAACAGTCATGACATTAATTAACATGCGATAGCATTAACATTTAAACTGAACAATAAAACTTGGATGCACAGACTGATATAATTATTGTTTCTTAACAGATATCCTTCGGTCAAGTCGATGCTTGATAACCCGGAACCAAACAAAAGGGTGATCTTTTACAAGGGTGTCTCACAATCTATCGACAGTAAGCACTTCCGGTTCCTCCCAGACAAATCTAGCAATTACAAGCACTCCTTCCTACTTCGTCACCCAGCAAAGGTCTATAGCTCCTGGAAGAAAGTCATCTATGCCGTTCTCAAAGACGTCGGGGATGGTACTGGGAAGAAAATCACGAAAAGTCTACAAGATTTCGACCTGAGACGCGATGTGCCGGAGAAGTATAATCTTACTGATCTGCTGTACAAAGAGCTTCACGATCTTTGGGTCCACGTCCGGGAAAACCTTGATCCATCTCCGGTTGTCATGGAGAGTGATGATTTGCTTGCTGACCCGGCTGGGATGCTTTCCAAATACTGCAAGGCAGTCGGGATACCGTACAACGATAGTCTTCTCTCCTGGGATGCGAATCCAGATATCACGGATATCTGGAAATGTGCTTTCATGCCGGTCAAGGATTTCGAGTTCATCCGCATCTTTTGCCATAACGCCTTCCATACTTCTAATTTCCTGCCCCCTCCTCCCGTTCCTTCCCTAGATGATCTTCCTGATGACGTCAGAGAGGTGGTGGAGACATCTATGCCGTATTACAACGCGATGTACCAGACCAGACTGCTGTCTTAGTTGCTACTACCAGTTCAATAGCGTAATATCTTGACCGTGTATCTAAATTTTCGTTTTATTCATTGATCAAATTTGAAGCTTCAGCAAAAAACAAAACAATAAAAGCAAGTAGGCCTAAATATACATGAAGAAAGGCGAGTGAGATAGAGAAAAATGTATCAGCTGGTCTTTTTCTACACAGTTAGAACAGTGTTTAAAATATCACTGTTTAAAATCAGTGCTCGATTGGCCTAAACAACCATTTATTAAAAAAACAAAAAGATTTAATTAAACAGAGTTGTTTAAAAAGTCCCGGGGGGAAATCACGTGATAGATTTAACCAATCATGACTTCGCGTTGACATTTTTTCGATACGCGATTGCAATTTTCGCGCACGCACACATGCGATATGCACAAAGTACGTACATAGTACATGCATAGCGCGTGCAGCATGCAATGCTAGTGCTAGTGCAGTGCAGTGCAGATGAAAATGGCGGAACAAGGGCAAGGCGACGACTTGGTTCTTCTCGGCTTCGCCGATGGGGTTTAGGTGAAGTTAAAGAGACAAATAATAATGTTGTCTGTCACTGTTAAATGAACATGATGAACAAATGTTGAAGTTAATTGGCAACAAGCTCTACATGTTACAGTGTAATCTTTGTGATTATTACAGGAGTGTTTCCAGTAGGTAATTTCACAAATTTAAACAAATGAGGTAATAACCATTAAACAGCTCTGTTTAAAATTTAAGCAACTCCTTTTAAACAACCCAGTTGTGCAGTAATATTGAATAAACAACAGTTGCTTAGTAATTTAAACATTATTGTTTAACATTTACACAACTTGCTTTAAACAATCGAGTTGTGCAATTTTATTACTAAACAACTGTTGTTTAAAAGTTTTTCTAATATTTAAACAACTAAGTGTTCAAAACGTAAACAACCATAAGTTGTTTATTTTTTAAACAACAGTTGAGCGATTCACCGGTTAACTTGTGGTTGTTTAATTTTTTTCTAACAGTGTAATAGGACGCAGGTAAATCGGGAACTATAACAAATGCATTGCTTATGTTCTCAAAATTTTGCTCTTATCGGTGTCAATCATCATAATCTTGTGAAGCATTGAAGGAATCGGGAGGAGTATGTGAATTGGGCACGAGAATTACGCATCTTCTGAGAAACAAATATGAATGAATGCCATAATTAAAACAAAATTAGTATCAATATTCAGTCTGCACTTTCAACCACGACCCCCCCCCCCCACGACCCCCCCCCCCCCCCTCGTTCACTCTCTCAACAATGTAAACAAAATTTGATTCTGAGCATGAAGTTTACCGTGATTTGATTTACGTTTCTCATTAAAAAGAAAATAGTAAACATGATAACTGCAATTAGATGATAGAAAACAAAAGGTTAGGTGTGTGGAACGAAGGAAACTAAAGAGTCGGATTGATTGGACCCCTTCTATGCAATCCATTAATCTGCGACCTTGTTCTAATGTTTATTTCCTCTACCTATTTCCAGTGCCCCTCAATCACTGGCCGATTAAGGGGGCACAACCGGCCCTTCCTGACCACCCGACCCCTCTTTGAAACCCAAGTGGCATACATTTAGTATACGAATTTCAAAAATGTTAGTCCATATTATTCTGCTTGCTTGTTAATGAATTCATGGGTTAAAAGGGTACAGAAAAAAATACCGATTACATTTTAGTTTTTCCTTGTCGGAAATTTTTAGTAATCATTGTGCCTCCTCTTGTACAAAACCTGGTTCTGTCCTTTTCGTAATAGTTGCACCCACACCACGCTAATGATATACGGTATATAAATAATCATGAAAGGGAGGGATAAGTTCAAAATAATATTCAAACTTTAAACAAATTAAAGATAATAGGCTATTAATTTTTATCTGATGAGTGTATATTCATTTTTACAATGTAATTTACACAAATAAAAATCGAAGAAAAGCAAAGAATAAACACGAGACTTAAACTTTTTGTCTTTCTCTTATCGGAGTTAATCGAAAGAATAAATAAAATCATATTTTCTGTGGCAATTGTGTTTGTTAATCTATTAGCCTTCTCTTCGTTACTCATGAGAAATATTAAAATCGGTATTTGAAGTTTAAAACAGAAGAGAGAAGTGTGTGTGCACGTCTGTGTATGTTGCGCATGCACAAGTGTGTGAATGAGAGAAACGAGAGGTAGAGAGAGAAAGAGACAGGTGTGACAGGGTAATTACTTAAATAATGAACAGAAACACCCCCTCCCCTCTTTGTGTAATTTTCTATCTCTTCCTCCCTTATCTTCTCTCTTTCTCCTTCCATATTCCCCATCTCTCCTTATTCCTCCTTCACCTCTCTTCTCTCTGTCCATCTCTCCTCCACCCTCCCTTTCTTTATCACGATCTTTCTCTTCCCCCTTATCTTTCTTTCTCTCTCTCTCCCCTTCCTTATCTTTCTTCTCTCTCTCTCCCTCTCGTCCATAGCCTCCTCCATCCGCTCTAGTCCACACTCCTCGACTTCTTTCTCTTAAAGTCATTTCTTTAAACTACCCATCCTTAATACCATGGCAGTACCCTTCTTCCTTGAATCCCCTTCTACCCAATATGTGCCCTCCTAAACCATTTTCGATGTGTTTGTTTCTGCTTTTGTTTTTCCGTTTGTATTTGTTTGTTTTGTTTGTTTTTGTATTGTTATATTATTTATTATTACAATGTACTTTTGTCTAGGTTGATACATAATCGGAAATGTGGAATAAATTGTGACTCTGTACCATAAAACCAACCAGAAGCCGCCAGAAATGAATTTCAACTCAAAATCTGTTTCTAATATTGGAGACTCTCTGATTTACAGTGGTGTAAAATTCATGAGAAAATGAATTTTACACCAATGTGCTATAGAAGTTAGCTCACTGGCACTAGAGAATGAAATTCAAACTTTGTCTGTTGTGTGTGCTCGGTTATATCATAATAATTGCAGTTCCGCTCATCATCAATATTTTGTTTCCCGTTGAATATACATTTTTCATACATGAAGATTAAAAATAACAAGACGTGGACAAATGCATCGTTTATCAATTTCATATATTTTGTTATGAAATACTGAATCGTGTTGTCCTTCGTTGCATTTCCAAGTTCATTTTACAATGGAGAATTAGATGAAAGAAACCGTACAAACAATGACGCCAGTTGGTCATCCAAACTGGAAAGGATAACCAAACACATACTAGGCCAAGTTTACTTGAATTAGGATCAAAGTGCATGTTCTCATCTACGTTTCCTGGAATTCTGTTGATATTTTATAGCTAGGTCACACCAATTCATTGCAGAGCCCACGCATATCAATTTCGTTGTCGACATCGATCTGTTTAGGAGGAAACGGATCGACAACGCAAAGGCATAGAAAATTATGCTCATAATTTAAAATTTTCAGCTGCGTTTCCATTTCGTTTTTCCACATCGAACCGGTATCGAGACGGTTTAGAAGTGACACTGAAATTAAAACACATACTTCAACCCAGAATGAATTATAGGGTAGAAACGCATGCATTTCAAAAATCGAGAAACAAACCGACATCGAAATGAAGAAAAATTGGTGTGACTTAGCTAGGCACAACGCTCTTCAGAATATAGTCATGAGTAGGAAGCTGAATCTGGAATACCCCAGTACACAATCCTAAATAGACCATTATTGTTATTACTTTTAATACATGTAGTGTGTTACCTTTCTGAACAACAGGTACTCTGTACAGTATCCATAGTTTGCAGGGAGTTGGTCTAACCTAGCAACATCGAATGAATGTAAACTATATTCAAGTATCAGTAGGCAATAGTGGCATGACTAAACTGCACGAGACCGAGCTTTGGGATCTGGTTATAAAAACTTATAAGTGGATTGAAGAAAAAAAGAACATACAGGTGATGTGACCATGGTACTCTGTAAAGATTCTTTGATAATATATAAAATCCATTATAATTTTGGTAGTCAATAGTTATATTCTTTCTCTCCAAATGTTCTATCAATACTTTTCAAACGTGCTGCATATATATGTTTTTAATGAATTACTTTTTTTCATTATTTCAATCATCATGCCAAATTGAGATAGATTTCATTAAAAAACCATATTTCATTATATACCATTTCCAATTCTCCATATTCCAAACTTTCATTAAATATATATTTTCACTCTTAAATGTCTACAGTTTTTCGAAATGATCAGGACTGATGCTCTGGAAATTGTTGTATTTACCATAAGAAAATTAAAAACAATATCATTGTCATTAAATTTTCACAAAATGCATTAGTACTTTGTAACATTACATGAGCAGTACTGAGCAGTACTGCTGAGCAATAATAGAGCAGTTAAGTGCTAACCCCATATTCGCTCGTCATTCAGGTTACTGGTTTTAAACAACAGAGATATACATGAGGTTCACCGTGACATCATTCAAGCAACGAGCTGGAGCAGGGCAAATTTAGAGTGTAGCACAAAATTGTTTGGAACCAGCAACCTTGACAACTTGGCGAGTATGACATCACACTTCTGTACTCTATGCATGAGCTCTGACTGGTTTGACCTCTGCATTCTACTGTACATAGCAACAAGTATGGTTACCAATACTGACATCATAAAATCAAATATTTGCAATAGTACTCCGTTACACCACATACATATTTCCAACAATAAAATGATTAGTACTACCCTAGCTGCCCACCAAAATAAAAAACTCTGATTATCACGAAAATTATATTCATTTTTACTGAAAATTATATTCATTTGTACTGCACATTATCATTCTTGAGTTATGCAAAAAGCAATAGTATAGTATATCCCTCATTTTTTTCCTTTGAATTACAATATCACAAAGAAAAGAAATATTTACAGTCAGCTGTTTTTTAAGGACAGATCCTTGGAATGTACATACAGTGTGACAGACATCATACTTACATACAAAGAAAAAACACACACATACACACTTGACGACAGTATAAAACAAAACATCTAGATTTCAAACTATTGAAATGGAAGCACCCAATACTATTAAAGACATACTTGACATAACATACCTACACTGATATACATACGAATGCAACAGTTACTTTTTCTGTTCATTCAACACTGTCAGATTTCGGAAACATTTCACTTGCTACACAGGACAATAATTATCAAAAACTATAAATGTACCGCAAATATAATGTTATCAACATGTCCTAAGGTTAGCAAAAGAAATACATTCAATTCATACAATTCTGCGAAGTTATGTCCATACGGCCGATTTTAAATATCTATAATATGCACTGTATTAAGCTCATTTCAAACGGCCTCTTCCTATTTCTTCGTTTTGTGTAACCTGTAATTTCAATGCATCACTTTTAAATACCTCTATTATACAAGAAATGTGGTGAATCCATGAATACGCAATCTATCAACCAAACTACAAATGAGTGCATAATATTATTTGCAACCATTTCCACTTAAAATAAAATCAAACTTATATCTATGAAATAAAGTGAAATAAAAAAAAGTTGTAATACATGGACTTTGAATAAAAAATGCATAAAACAGTCAACAGTAATGCAAGAAACAGAAGTAAATCATTAACAATATGTCCTGAATAAAAACATGAATCCAAAACAAAACTAGACATAATACTTGTTTGGAACAAGTATAGGTGGGCTGGTCAACTAAAATTTGAGACAAAATAGAGCAAAAATGAGCGAGATACTGCTAAAAAACAATGTCATTGATGTAGTGATGTAAACTAAATTCTCCTTCCATAGGCATAACACGCAACGTAAGAAATTTCTGATATGTGCCCTTTAATCCTAATTTTCACTATGATGACGTGATCGAAATTAAAAATGGTGGTGACTGAGCTTGTAGAGAATTGTCTTAGCTACAACATATCGAAATTTGGAAGAAAATCGATCAATATTTACAGAGATACAATCAATTTCCCATAAATATGCTGACGTCATAATATGCAAATTCGTATTTTGAGTTCCAAGGTCATTATGATGATGTCACGATACACTTAATGGCCAAATGAGACATGGAATCATATTTCCGACTCATACTCTATCTAAATATGAAAAAACATTGAAGGTCACGGTTCATTCCAAAGAGCTATAATGGATTTTGTATAGGCATGTTTTTGCCCATATATGCTATGTAATAAAAGAGCTCGCGCGCACGGACATTTATCTTGAATTAACGCTCATCTTGTTATTAATGGTCATAAAGAGATAAACATGGTATCAAATTCCTTGAAAACATATGAGAAATATCATGAAAGACAAAAAAATGGCGATTCTATGTTGTGTAATGGTGTAACGCGCGAAAACGCGCGTGCATGCTCGTACGCGCGATTTTTTATAAAATGCTTAAAATGACCTGAAACGTATGCAAAATGAATTTGAGACGATTTTGAGCATTTAAAAATTTTGCGCGCGCACTGACGCGCGCGTTTTTTGACCCGAAATTGACCGGACGGATATTGACCTTGATTATGTTGAATATGAATGAAAAATGATTTACCGTTATGAAAATATGATGAGTAAATTTTCAAAAAAATTCACAAAATGGCGCCTAGATGACGTCATCAGTCAAGGTCAAGGTTGAAAACGTTGCTGTGCTTTGTTCATATGCCTATAAATACGTGTGCCAAATTTAAAGACATTTGCTTGAGCCATTTTTAAATTATCTTGCACACAAAAAAGTGGGTCGAATTAAGAAAAATAAATAAATAAATAAATAAATAAATAAAGGCGATTTTAACAAAAATATAAGGTGGTCTGTATTATATACAGCCCACCTGATAATATTTCAATAAAATATACAACAAAAAATAAAATGAGCCATCCAATATCATAATAAGCACCATATAAGGCCTACCCTCACATCAATGACAAATTATTTGTTGCTTTCTCAAAAAGAGATGAATTTGAAAATATTGATGCCATAATTACACAAGAATTCACATACACACATATATGATATAGGACTGCTTTCATATAAACATAAGACAGTCTCCATAAAGCCCTTATAATGAGATGGACAGTTATATAGAAACATATTTCATTGCACAAAGAAGAGAAAAGGTAGGAGGAAAAATACATAAACAAGATCCAAACGATGATACAGTTCTCCAGTAAGATTGCTCCAAGGCAGAAATTCATGTTTAAATAATTAATAGATTTTTTTGATATACATATATATATATATATTTATATACATGTATTTGACATACGTGATAGAATCAACCCTGTACCACAGCCATTTGGGTCTCTAAAACCACATTCATGTAAATTTCATATCCATTTAAATAACTGCACATGTACAGAGTTATTTATAGGACACATATATGTAAAACATTCCAGTGGAAAGTTGTTTGATAATGTTTGCTCACTCAATATTGACACTCACTTTCCATATATTTTGCAGCTAATGACTGGAGTACAGTTGTATTAGCTAAGCAGAGAATATGACAGGGGCATTAACGACCATGTATCTGATCATTTTGCTCTTATTGAACAGATAAACAAGTATTTACGGCTCTTTCCATTTTTCCTTAAGTAAGTTTTTTAGACCTTCCTTCCATATATTAAATAGTTTCCTGGATAAGTTCCATTCAAAATCTTTAGAAATGAATAACTTTTGTTAAGAGTTATCAAAATTTGTATTTTTCACTACCCTGTTTGTAAAATCCAGATTCCTATCCAGACTACTCCACATTAAATGCTGAAAATTAATGCAATTTATTTCCCCCAATTAAGAATAGAGAGGATGAAAGTCTCCAAGCCAATAAATATATATATAATCTACCTGTATTTCTTCACTTATGATTCTAACGAAGGTAAAGTTGGGAGTATAAAACATGCATAAACGGAAACCACACATTCAACCAGAAGATAAACATTCCAAATAGCCAACATCGTCGATGAAAACATGCAAAAATCATTCTAAACAGTTCTTCACGTCACTTTGAGAGTGAAAATGGCTACTTTGTATAAAAAATAATGCTTAACACATGAGTTGTCTCATACAGTAATTGAGTTGAAAAATTGATGATACATAATTTAATGTTATGATTCTAGTGAAAATCATGCAATAAAATAAAGAATCAGATTAACAAGTATAGCATTATAAGGTAATCCTGCATTCTGTCAATAAAACTGAAATATTAAGAGAGAATCTGCCCCAAATTTCAGCTAAGTAATGTTGATCAGACTATCAATTACCCTGATATATAACATTAGCCTTAGGTTAAGCAAATGCTATTTTCAAATTAATAACACGGACTTGCCAATATCCATACACTGGGGAAGAAAAGAAAAATCCCCCCAAATACACATCTGGAACTCCATTAGAGTTCTTTCATGGCTTACTTCTCGGCTTTTACTAATCATTTTCAATCAATTCATTTGCCAGGTGTGATCTATTTGTAACTTTTCTATAGATTCTCTGAGAATTTTAATTTGCCCCTACCAGAACTCAAAGCCATACTTACAGTAGTACGACTGTAGTTTAAGTAGAATTTGAATCAGTAACATCTCTTTCCTAACCATCAGGGTGTCAGAATCAAAGGGATGGAGAAAATAATGCTCTAGAATATGTCACAGTTAATGACTAGAATAGTACCTACAAAATAGTACTTATACAGTAGTACTTGACTAAGCATGTGATGAGTACTTTCTTTGCCTTTATCAAAATTGACTGATTAAATATTCCAAATACTTTCTGCCCATCATACCTAATAGTTCACACGTACATACATGTGCTTTAAGCAAACTTTTATTACAAACCCAAGATTGTTTTCATTCAGTTTTTGCACTGATGTATAATAAACCATCAAGGAGATACTGAAAAGTACTGAGACACTAAGGTCCATTTACACAGCCCCAAAACCATTTTTTTTAAACTGCCATTTACATTACTGAAAACCCCATTTAAATAACGTTGGTGTTTGCTCCTTCTGTTATTTTTTTTTGGGTGATTAGTGCTCATGCCTGACACTATGAACATGACTGACAATGAGAGCGGACAAAATATACAGTTCCTCAGGTAGACAAAGGAACATCCCTACACTGCTATTATGTAAAAATGTGTAGAACAGGTGTCACATGCATATTCACCTTTTTACATAATAGCTGTGAAGGGATGTTCCTTTGTCTACCTGAGGAACTGTATATTTTGTCCGCTCTCATTGTCAGTCATGTTCATAGTGTGACTTGTCGCTGCTCTGCATGCGATCACGCAGGAGCGAGGAGAGTCACGTGACCAAAGACCGGAAAGATGCACCAATGTTTTGAGAGCGAGCATTTACAGTGCAAATACCGGTGACATTTCTGCCGGCACTAAAAGAACCACACTCCAGAGATGGGTTTCTTTGATTTGGGGTTTTCGTTGAGTTTACCATTAGTTGCTTAGCAACTTCCAACAAAACACTGAAATGTGAGAAAAATTATTGGTTTTGCTTGCAGTGTAAATGCAGCTAATGTCCACAAGTGAGGACAAATTTTAACTTATCAAAAAAAATTACACAAAATTTTACTTTGGCAGTAGGGATTGCTAAATATGTGATTAACAATTCTCAGTTTTTCTAACATTCATAGTTTAAAAGTAAAGTGTACTGTATTAAAGTGAAATTAGTGTGAACAAAAGAGCAACTGTTTAATTGCATTCCAAACAACAAGCCCATGTTTTCTAAATAGGATATTTACATAGTTCATTAAAACTAAACCTAAGTCAATGAATCGGTAATTCAAAGAGTCATATTGAAGAAAAAAATCTGATGCAGCTTACTGTAAATGCATAAAACCATGGCAGACATTTCAGTCCATCTTTGCACAAACAATCTAATCACATGTATTCATACATGGGGCAAAGAGAAGGAAAAATAAAATATAATGATCGGCTGTGTCTGAGAAGAAATAAGAAGTGTACTAACAGAAGAAGAGTAAGAACAAAGGAGAAGAAGAGTAAGAACAAAGGAGAAGAAGAGTGAGAGAGAGAGAGAGAGAGAGAAAGAGAGAAAGAGACAGAAAGAGAGAGAGAGACAGAAAGAGAGAGAGAGACAGAGACAGAGAGAGATAGAAGGGAGGATTTCTGTCATTTTGCTATACATCTTTGTTCAAAACATGGGTTGATGTTGATATTGATGTTGATATTGATGTTGAAAAGATCTTCTGAGGGCAATTTGTAAACAGATTAGTTAAACCGTCTTTATCCGCAAAGTAACAAACTTAGCTTAAGAAGAGAAAGAAATAGAGAGTGAAAAAAAAATCAAACTTTCCATCAAAGAGGTTGGATTCCCCTCAGTCTAATGCCTTCATTTTGAAGTCGGTGGTTTTAGCGCTTTCCTCTTAATCAACCAATCAGAGCGCTTTCTTCTTAATCGACCAATCAGATCGACTGTAACAAAAGTTTTCTGCATCACTGGACGGCTTTGTCCTTTCACAAGAATGCTGCTCGCCTCACTCGCTTTCTCCAAACATAAATAAAATCAAGGTATCCAATCTGCCATTTTAGTCCAAGTCACTGATCCAGGCTTAAGACAGAATAACTGTCCTTGGCTCCTTACACATGACACTTCATCGCATCAGAAGAATGATCGCCCAGCCCTTTTAGAGTTTGTCAGTCCTGTTGGGCGTCCTGTTTGATCGATGCTTGCCCGAAGCGTAGCCATTGGCGGGCTTGGATCCGTTCCGATCCTGACGCTTGACGTCAAAGACGGTGGTCTCGTCGTCACTTTCTTCCCCCGATTCCGATATCATGATGCTGCTACTCTGCTTGCCTGTGAAGAAAATAAAATAAGGGTATTATTAAAGTATACTACATGAATTGCAATGAATGGGACCAGGGGCGGTATTCTGAACATTGTTGTAAGTTTTTTGTTATCTTTTGTTGTATCTTCCAGAGATAACACAGCGCTAATATTGTTGTAAGTTGGTATTCTGAAGATTGTTTTATCCAGCCTGTGTTATCTCTTGAAGGACCGCCTCTATCTTATCTTTGACCATTGATGACACGCCCATTTTTATGGACCCTACCAATCAAAATCTATTTTATATAAGCATGATAAGTAGGTCAACCAATAGGAATACTTTATGCCATATCTGAAGATGCGCCTAGCGCATACTAATCTTGGGCGTAATTAGTTATTTGAGCACTTATTAAGCGCGTCATCATTATGCGCTGTTGAATGTAGATCATGAAGACAAATCACGCTTTCACTATATTGGTTATAGATGAGAGGATTAAAATCGTCATATCCTATATGTTATATCTTAGAAAGTTCTCATATGTGATGTTTCCGGTCAACACACAATCTTCTTCTAGCTCGTCCATTGGCACGAGTTGGTTCTGAGCAAAAAATATTGCCGCCATTATATCACCACGAAAGATACAACAACCCCCTACCTGTTGTAAATATTGTTGTAAATACCATGCAAGATAAGATAAGATAAAAGATACAACAACTTTCAGAATACCAATTATCTCTACATATTATCTCCCGTGCGCATATGCAAATGAGGATTAAAGGTAATACAAAGTTTTGGTATGGGGTCATGAATTTGGTTCAAATGAATATATTGGAAGCATATACGATCCTACAATATTCAGTGATCATTGTCGCGGTCGAAATCGACTCTAAAGTTATGAAATTGTAAATAATAAACATTTTATGTTGAATAGCTCCCTCTCAAGGTCAAGATATTAATTAAGCTATAAAACAATGCTTATTGACTAAAATCGACCGATAAGCTATTGTCATTCGGAAATTATATACCACAACTACATACTCTGAGATTTTCATGGTCGCAGCTACCATTGTACGGCCATAGGAGCTATTTGAAATTTACCAAAATTTACCGGGAGCACCGGTAAATCTTTATATTCAATTTTTCTCGAAAGCAGAAGTGTTTTAGGGTCTAAAATTTCTGGTGTTTTTAATACATCCACAGGGGCATCCAAATATATCAAAATTGTAAAGAATCACTATCCACCCATTTTTCAAAATTTCCCAAAACTTTGTAATACCTTTAAATGCATACCTGCCAACCTGAGACAAGATAAATTAGGAGTAAATTTTTCTGGATGGACTACGAGGTCGCGAACCACCGAAGGATTGGGGTAGTAGCCCGTAGATTGGGGGGGGGGGGGGAGGGGGGGTACACAGGACTTTAGGGTCTATTTTTTTTTCTCTCCATTTTAATGGTGCAAATGGGCCTTTTCCTTCAGCTTTTTCGCCCCACACATAAACAATTTTTGTATTCTTTCTTATACTTCTGATTATGAACAGCACGAGTCTTACCCATTTTGTCCTTCAAAAATGG
The DNA here is from genome assembly GCA_035222895.1 of Strongylocentrotus droebachiensis. NCBI lineage: Eukaryota > Metazoa > Echinodermata > Echinoidea > Camarodonta > Strongylocentrotidae > Strongylocentrotus > Strongylocentrotus droebachiensis. Next base: position 55,539 of record JAVYIG010003381.1, on the reverse strand, counting down.
AGAAATCAACGAAGAAGAAGAATATAGTAGTAGTAATCCAAAATAAATCCGAGGAAGTCCGGTAAATAACAAGCTTCCACGATCGCAGTCATCGCACAAGCATTGAAGAAAACACGCCAATGTATACAGTGTTTATGCACGGTGTATCAACTGCACATGTAATATAAATACACGTGGGCTATACGCATGCAGTTACTATGCAACAACGCTGCATGTAGTGTATGTATTAGTACAACGTCCGCACACACTTTATCGATATAGCTTGCGCACGTGCTTCCATGTACTAGTACATGCAGTACATGGATAATGACTGCGGAACTAACGATCAGGTTCGGGCTGTGCTGTGTATATCTTCTATGAGCGCGAGCGCGGATGTCGGCGTGATCTGGTTATCAGTGTGTGTGTGTGTGTGTGTATTGGGTTTTTACAGACGTGTATCAATCAGATATGATTATTTACGTCTGGGGACCGACCTTTAAACGTCACCATCCGAAAGACGTGACTCAGTTTCGAACCTGCGTCCTCGGCTGAATCAGTTTGTAACTTCCACTGTTAGCTGGATTACAGGCGCACGCCACAACGCCTAGTTAGTGCTGTGTTATGCTTTAGTCTTATGCAACAGTCGTTTGTTTAAAAAAAAATGTAAAAAAAAAAAAAAAAAAAAAAAAAAAAAAAATTAAAATTTAAAAAAAATTTAAAAAATCGGAGTTTTGAGGCATGCAATCGGAATTCGGAGTGGGTATGAAAAAAGCGGAGTAACTCCGCCTAAATCGGAGTGGTTGGCAGGTATGTTTAAATGCCACTTTATTAATAATACGCACAATTACAAGCGCACCAAAGTATGAGCGCAGGCGCGGCCAATAAGATGAGAGAAAAGATACAACAGAAGATAACACAAAAGTTACAACAATGTTCAGAATACCACCTTTATCTTATCTTCAAAGATACAACAATATTAGAGATAACACAGGGTTCAGAATACCACCCCAGAGTGATATCTTCTATGTTTACGCTTCAAGGAGAGCAATATCGCTCATTTTCTTCTTCTTTAAATTGGTAACACTGCTCCCCTGATTTTCCTTGACAACTGCCAGTCTTCAAATCAGAAAGTAATGTACCATATCCATAGAGAAAATGCAACACAAGGGTTATATACAGAAATATTTATCATCCCATTTCTAATTGGTACAATCTATATATGTGCCTACTGAGTGTAGGAATGTTGTAACATTAATAACATAAGGTTTATTATGGTGTTATGCAGAATAAAAGTGACTCAGTTTTATATGATTAATTCACTGAGCTACACCTGAAAAACTAGTGCTGATCTCTTTGACAATACATGTAGAGAGTCATAAGGATCCAGAAGTTTGCTTGCCATACATAGCAAAAGGTGAGATGCAATTTGCATGGGGAATGCTTCAATAAATGCTATGATCCATATCCTTTCCTTTTGTTGGTGTTTTTGTTTGTTTGAGGGAATGGGGGGCAATGAAGCATCAATAACTGATCTGCTCAAAAATATCAAGAAAGCATGTGAACTTTATACTCTGATGTACAGCTTAAACATTCTGTGATTGAAATTGCATGGTTTGTGATGTCTTCACACCATCAACTTACATGTGCGATTCTCTCTCTCTCTCTTTCTCTTTTGAGGGGCGTTTTGTTTGTTTTGCTTCTGTATGTTTTTTTTAAAATAGATAACGTTTTTATATTCCTTAAATTTTTAATAACTTTCAAGGCGGCTGCCGTTGCATAAAAAATTACTATAGAGTGCCAGATCTTGGTATAAAACATACTACAACTTGAAGATTTTTTTTTTTAAATCTTGAACACATTGGTAGCAAGCTGCAAGGTCATTTTCATTTTTTTTTAAACATTAGGGTCAAATCAACATTAGGGTCAAATCAACATGAGAGGAATGGATAAGATTACTAACCATTTCAACAGGTCTTGAAATACAGAATCTTCATGTACATGTATACACAAACACTGATTGAACGTGGGTGATTTTACGAGAAGCACATTATTGGTCAACAATCCATAACAAAAGACCACTATTTTGCATCACTCTCCCAATATATGTTTCTGACTATACAAAAAAAAGCTTTGACAAATGAAAAGATATGCAAACTGATGCATAGAGCACATTATGGAAGCACTTAATGAACAACTAAATTCAGTCTCACAATAATAATAGTAGGTTGCAATCAGGAATATAGATCGCCAATTCATACCAAATAAAAGCCATACAGACATTCATACATGTACACTTCCCAGTAATAAACATGATCTGGATTCTTTATGATAATAATCGAGAAGCCCATCAACATTCAAACGTAACCTGGAGCACTGGTAATCCTTTCACTGAATGCATGTTCATGATTATAAGTAACTGATATCCACCATCTATTTGTATTGGTAGAAAACGTATCATACATGTAGCTGTGTAATTGAGCTCAGACATTATATATGGAAATCAAACTTGCAATCCCGACCACATGCATAACATAACAAATCATGTGTGTATATCATGTGAGTTACACTGTGTTCTAAATGTAATTTCCAGCATATTATTATTAACCTGTTTATATTTTGTTGTTTCAAGCAACCCATAAACTCTATAATGAATAATTTGGAAATACTTCAAGCCATTTTCTTTTTACATGCCATCATTTTCAGAACTAAATACTTATTAGCCGTAATAGTTAAGGATTTTGACCACAGTTGTCCTTTTGCTATACACTACTGCATCAATGTTTAATTTCCCATCCTGGGGGAGGGGGAGGGGGGTTAGCTATTTGGGGTGAGGATTAAGTACTCATGCACTGGAGTTGCTACAGTCATTGGTAGATGCTAGGTAACTAAGGTGATACATGTACATGTATACATGCAAATAATTTATTTTATACGATTGGCTATGTACTGATAATATCAATATCTATTGCTTGTTATATGTATGTTTTGACATGGAATTGGGGGCGGGGGTTTGGGGGCTACTGACTGCATTGAACAAAATCAGCAAGGCAATTTGGAGCTTGCACATTGCATGGTCTTTTCAGGTAAGCATAGTCGAGAGAAACAACAGAATGATCAGAATCAGACAGAGGATAATGAAGGGTGCTACTAGTACAGTTTGTATGCTTTCAAGGAAAGCGAGAAGAAAACGACAAGAGAATAGTTGGATATAAAAATGAACGGAAAAGAGCTAGAGGTAATAAAGTGTGGGATCAGCTTTCATAGGAAAAATGCTGAATGAAAAAAACAGCTTTATGAACTTGATGCACACAAAAGGCGAAGAAAGGCCAAGAGATGAGGCAAAGACAGGACACAAATATCGGATAAAGAAAGAGCTACTGGTATGCAATGAGCATAACAAAATAGAAAAAGACAGAGAAAAGAAACAGGACAGAGAAAAGGAAAAAAACAGATGAAAAGGGAGAAAGGGAAGGACTGGAAAGAGTGACCTAACAATTCAAATGAAATACACTGTAAATGGTAGAGAGAGAGAGAGAGAGAGAGAGAAATGAAAACAGCTAGAGAAGAATAAGACTTCTAAACATAACAATGTGGGCATGAAGGTAGAGAGAACAGAGAAAGAAAACAGACATTGGTGAGATAAGGAGAAAGACAATTAACAGGAGGGTGAAGTCAAAGCAAAATATAACAATAGAGAGAGGGAGAGGGGTGGGGGAGAGGGGTGGGGGAGGGGGTTGGGAGAGGTAGACAGACTGCAGAAGAGAGACTGCTATAGAAAGAAATTGAGACTGCAAAAGAGAAACGGAGAGAAAGAAAGAAAGAGGGGGGGAGAGGGTGACAGATTGCAGGAGAGAGACTGCTATAGAAAGAAATAGAGACTGCAAAAGGGAAATGGAGAGAGAGAGAGAGAAAGAAAGAGGGGGAGAAAGATGGAGAAAGAGTGACTGCATATTAAGATAAATAGCACAAGAGAGGGAGTGAGAAACTCTACAAAGCTATAAAGAAAAGATGATGAGGTAAAGAAAAAGAGAGAAATAAAGAGAGAGAGAGAGAGAGAGAGAGAGAGAAGGAACGATAAGCTAGCTGGGCAAGACCATGAAGTACAAGATCTAGACCAGGATCTAGACCAATACAGGTACCTTGTCCTTCTGATGAGTTGCCTCTACCTGTTAGTTTGTCAAGAACGTTTCCTTGGTTACCTAATGGATCGGTTAGTAAAGGAGGAGTGACATACAAGATTACACCAAAAACTTAGAATGAAATGATCCTTTCTGACATGTACATGTACACCTCAACTATTCCTGTGAAAAATAAATTCCTTGTTTTCAGAACAGAAAGTTTCAATAATTCATTGTTACACAAATAACATGTAGATGCACTACTCATATATATTCAGGGCTGTCAACCCTCCCGCACTTGGAGGGAGTCTAACGCCTCCACGCTCATTCTCCCGCCGTCCCAATAGCTGTAGCGGGAGACTCCCGCCAGCACGCCTTTCCTCCCGCTCTCCCGCTTCGATGTAGAATCTCCCGGTTTATGAAAAAACCTCCCGCCACAACAAAAAAATGTGCTCTTACCCCCCCCCCCCCCCCCGCTTATTCAGCGGCTAGCCAAGTCGTTGCGAAATTTTCGGCGCGATTTTTCATTTTTCAAATTTTAAAACACCTGCCCCTTGAAAAAATCTTGCGTACGACCTCCCTCGAAGCAGTTCCCTAAAGTTTACAGCCCTGTATATTGTATATTGTATATTATGCTGCATTATTGTAGAGCGCTTAGAGACTTCTGACAAAGTAAGTGTTAGGCGCTATATAAGCACTGTAATTATTATTATTATATTATATATATCAATCTCTTTCACACAGGTCTATGACATTCCCTACTAAACCTTCACAATTACACTGTAAATTCTTCCTTGTGTTAAACAGTCATTCTTCAAACTACCATTGCAATATCGGAAGTACATTTATATCCAAAATCTAGCATTGTACTGGAAGAATCGACCTACAATGTGAATTCAATAGTACATTGACAACTAGATTTACTAAGGTTGTATGAATTTATGCCTTGATGTACACCACAAGTCAACATCTGATATACACCTTCTACATACCATTTCCCAACTTGGGACACATCTCCATCATGACCATGCTCTCCTGGTCTTCCAGCAATGTGTAGCGGCCACAATTCAACACATGACATACACCAAGCACCTGTAATGTACACCACCAGTCAACACACAACATACAACAAGCACCTAATGTACACCACCAGTCAACACACAACATACATCAAGCACCTAATTTACACCACCAGTCGACACACAACATACACCTAATGAACACCACCAATCAACACCTGAAATACACCTGCTACTCACCATTTCCCATCTTAGGATGCATCTCTCCATCATGTCATTGCCTGCCTGGTCTTCTTGGAATTTTTACCATACCACTACACCCATCAAGCACCTGTAATTGACTCCTATACAACACACAATACAGACAAGAACACCTAGTGTACACTGACTACAATTCAACACAGAACAAGAAACCTGCTACATACCATTTCCCAGCTTGGGATGCATCTCCATCATGTCATTGCCTTCGTCTTCTAGCAGCGTGTAGCGATGCCGCCTCCGACCTCTCTTTTTTCTTCTGCAAAGAAAGACAGTGAGAGAAAGCTCAAAACTTGCCCTTCCAGCATCAATGAACTAAGCACATTTTGTTCAACAAAGGTGTTATACATGGAAACCTTACAAGCCAAAGTGAGTCGCTGACATGGATACTTCTTAAAGGTACTATGTTCCATTTGCAGGCCAAAAAAATGAAAAGGTTAAACTCTGCCAGCATTTGAAAGATAATACTAATTCAAAACTTCCTCAAAACAAAAGGGCTTGAAAATGTCTTGTTGTGGGAAAATAATTACTGTTAGTTGTCAAATTGACTTTTAATAGGGATTGCAATCCTTGTAGTAAATATCCTTGCACCAAATGCTGTACGTTTTGCGCTGTGCAAAGATTTGATCAGTTTAATTTTGGCCATTACAAGAAGTGGGTTATTGATGTAGACAAATGCTCATGTACCCTTTACAGCTCATTTTATGTTTGTTATTACCAAAGAAGAAAAAAAGCCAGTCAGTCACTCAATAGTGTCGAACAGTGAAGTCTAGTAAGCAAACAGGTTTCCTTGCATAATATGAATACTAGGACACTGCTAACGTTTAAATTTTACTGATAGGACATACGTGACATATTCATAATTCCTGCAAAGTTCTACAGAATTTGATATTGGCTGCAAATGGGACAAGTACCTTTAAAAGAAGCTCTTTCAATGAGGCGAGTCTAAAACATGATCCTTCAAATTTATTTAATACTGCTCACAAGTATCTTACCCATCTGAATGTATCATACACATGTACAATGTATTTTATAATTATACAGCTAGCTCCAGTAGCAAGCTCTTGTATCACTCAGAGATTCAACTTAACACTCAGGTTACCTACCACTAGAAATAGCAGAATTTCTTCTTAAAGTCTTATCATAATCCTTGGATAGTCATGTACAATACTGGATATCCGTATAAATTAGCAAGCTTAAAATCAGTTACGAGAAGTTTCTTTATTTTGTTCAATAGCCTGGCTGCAACTGAAATTACTCCCAATTTGTCATTGTGTACTGATTTCCACATGGCAATATTTGCATGATGTAAACAAAGTTTATGAAGGCTGGGGGTGTTTCATAAGGCTGTTCTTAAAGTTATGCATGACTTTACGGACGACTTGAATATAAAGTGCCAGATAGGATGCCCAAAGTTTTTCCTGATGTTTTAACAAAGTGTGACTATATTTCCAATAACCTCAATTTAATTATGGCAACAAATATACTTTGCATTCAAAATGTTTGTATCATCAGAATGTTAATGTACATCTGTACAGTTCAACTTTAGTTGATGCAGTTAAAAATAATTGAGCATCCCATTTGGCTTTTCATATTTAAGTCATTCGTAAAGTCATGCGTAACTTTACAAACAGCTTTATGAAACACCCCCCTGGCTGATAACCACTTACAGCTGAAAATGATATGCCACGATGAACATGTAAATATTACAGGATAGTACACACATAGCTTTGGACTACTATAATTAAATATTCAAGTATATTATACATTTCAGGACATTAGAATGTTAATACACATCGTTAGTGAAGCAGATGCCCAAATAGAGCAACAAGAACAAGGAGGAGCAAGAACAGAGAAGGGCGAAGGACAAATGAGGAATGTAAGGTGTGGGAGGAGGGGAGAAGGAAAGGGATGAAGGGAGAGAGAGAGAAAGGAAGAAGAATAGAGAGAGAGAGTGGGAGAAGGAAAGGGAGAGGGAGGATGGAAGAAGGGAAGGGATGGAGGGAGAGAGAAAGGAAGAAGGATAGAGAGAGAGGGAGAACCAGAAGAAAAGGGAGAGAGAAATAGGGGAAAGGGAGAGATAAACAGAGGGAAGGGAGGGATAAAGAGAGGGGGAGGGAGGTGGGGAGAGAGAGATGAGAGGAGGGGAGGTATAAAAAAGACCCCAAAAAGAAGATGAGTAAAGAAAAGGAGAGGTGAAATGAACAATGATATAATTTGTCCAAAAATTACATGTAGTTACCCTCAGCCTAACACAAGCAAAAAGAAATACAAATACTTGTGCGCACATCAAAATACAACTAAAATTTGAGAAAAAAACAAAACAAGCAAAACACATGCAAATATTAAGATGCACTACAGAACAATACATCATGCCCATGCAACAAAAAACACATGCAAGCAAACAAAGAAATTAATTAAATGTCCTATGAACAGGAACCACGGTAGTAAATTACAAAATGCAGACAGAAATGTCATTTTAGGAATTAGGTCATAGAGTTCTCATATTTTAAGGACATAATCTCAGAAAATCATGCATACATGTTTTGTTTCATACACAGATTACTACTTTTTAATATCTGACCATCTGAAATAAATTGTTTATTTCCATTAGACTACTATCCTTGGCAATGCATAACTGATGAGATCCACAACAAGTCTTCATAACATATATACTCTTCAATAACAGCCAATCAGCATTGATCTTTCATCTAGAATTTTACACAACAGGCTCATGATTGGCTTATTCTAAATGCCTCAGATATTCCACAAAGCATAAACTCTTTATATTTCAGTTCTCTAAGTAAAATGAGAAAGGAAATTCCATTCCCATCTTAATTATCTATGTATTTAAAAACTAGATGGAACTTCGCTTGCGCAGTCGAAAATGATGTCTCCGTCAAAAAGCGATTTCGCAAACCAAAACAGAATCAATTTTTCAAATTCAAGTTTAATAGTCATCCATTAAAGACCGTCAAACTACTGGGCTAGAAGGGATTAGACCACCCAGCCAGGTCACTGACAGGTGGCTATCTCATCAACTCAGCTTTCAACTAACATAAGAAAAAGAGGATCATGGGGGACCAACAGGCACCGATTGGGGAAGTTTTCTATATAGAGCGAGCAAGTAGCTACAAGGACAGTGGGGCTTTAAGCAGTTCTCAGAATATCGTGATTACAAGCTATTTTTCATATACATGTATGACCCTTTAATCTTTGACCTCATGACCCTAAAATCTAATCAGTTCATTGGCTTTCCAAGATACATACATGTCCTGAGTTTGATGGTAATTCGTTCATCAGTTCTAATAATAACGTGATCACAAGCTGTTTTTGCATATATAATGAGCCCCATGACCTTTGACCTCATGATCCCCAAATCTAATTAGTTCATTGGCTCAGCAAGATACATACATGTCCTGCGTTTGATGTTAATTTGTCTATCAGTTCTAATAATGTGATCACTAGCTATTTATGCGTACATAATGAGCCCTGTGACATTTGACCTTGTGACCCCAAAATCTAATAAATTCATGGGCTCTGCAAGATACATATATGACCTAAGTTTGGCAGGAATCCATCGATCAGTTCTTGAGATAATGCGATCATGAGAACGGGACGTACGGACGGACCGACAACCCGATAACATAACCGGCTACTTCGTAACAGAGGCAAAAAACCATGAAAATGCTAGATTATTTACAAATTCACAATATAATTTTAAATACAAAGAACCACATCACAGATGTACAAAATAGGCTAATAAAAGCTTGCTAGAAATAACAAAAATAATAAATAAACACATACTAAAACATTCTCTTTGACTACATTGATCAAAATGCAAAAACAGAAAACACATGCGCACCATGCATAGACATTGGTAATGTTTGCTTAAATAAAGAGATACGTTTATATTTGACCAGTGATGCAAGATGGAAAATTTCTATACATGTACCTCAAGAATTCGCTCAAAGAATTGTCTGAATATCTCTTCCTTCTAAAGATATTACATAAGAATATGAAGAATGTTGTACAATAATGGGTCAAGCCAGAATATTACATGTATATCCTCAAAACTTTTACCAAAAATATTGAGCAAAAAACTATTTGTTGATTTTCAATAAAACTTCAAACGGTGTGTCGAAACATCAAAAATACAGTAAAAGACTAAAGATACATGTACAATTATGTACTTGGTTTCATGTTAAAATGAAGATTCTTTCTTCTTCTTCAGTTAACAATTAATGTTATTCAAATCAATTTTCTTGTTAGAGAAGTAATAATTCTTCTATCATGCCATGAGCGGAGAAATGTGTTCTATATTTGCAGTTATCTAAGGAACAGTTACTGCATTTAGATGAAAAAATAATATTGGCATTCTTATGAGCAGTCAACAAGGACAAAAAATAATAAAACAAAATATGATGCTGTTAAATCAAGCATATTAGACAACTCCAAAGCCCAATGCAAGCACATAACTGAAACACATTTGGGTTAATATAATCCAAATTTCATGCATGTAATAGAAACAAACTGATCAAAATGAAGCAAGATAGCAATCTCAAAACATGGATATTAAAAAATTGCAGTGGAATACTTTCTTCTAGTCCCATGTCCATACATATATAAGAAGTTTGTGTTACAAAGTGTGTCATAAATGATATACAGTCTATTAAAAAATGAAGGCTTGCTTTTTCCCAAATGTCAAAATTATATGTAGAGAAATAAAGATCAATTTTCTCTCTACCTACCGCATCAATATCACAAATAGAATCTATGAACTTTTAGGTCGAAAATATGTTGTATCAAACTATTCTAACTTACGATGTAAGCGAAACAGCTGCAAAACTGGATTTGAAGTGTCCTATCCCCACCCCCCAAAAAAGTCAACAGTAATTATTAAGATTCTCATTTTTTTTCTTGTGCTTTTAAATCAGGTGAAGTGAAATCACAAATTGACAATTTTCAAAAGGAAATATTGGGGGACACCCAACCTCTCCTGGGTTATAGTCAAAGTTTGGAATAATACTGTGCGGAAGAAATATATTATGTAACCGCTGCAATTTATACAAGCAATGCTGTTTGCCTTTACTGATTGGCGACAGGATCTTACCTTGCACAGCAGCAGGCTATAAACCATATAAAGACGCCCAGAGCTACCAGCACCAGAAAACATACGATGATTACATACAAAATACTCCAGTCTGTAGAGAGAAGAGAAAGGCAGAAAGAGAGATAGAGAGAGGAAGAGAGAGGAAGAGAGAGCAAAGGGAGGGGGAGGGAGAGAGGAGAGAAAAAGAGAAAGAGAGGGGAGGGGGAGGGGGTGTGTGGAGGGAGAGGAGGAAGAGAGAAAAGGGGGTGGGGGTGGAAGACCGACAAAATGATAAAGAAAGATGGACAACAAGAGAGGGAAAGAAGAAACAATTGATCAGCACCAGAATATTACACTTTTTTGTATAAATGTATAAAGGCTTTATTCAACAATATAAATATTCAATAAATATCAAACGTCTATTATTGTTAAATGCACAGAAAAAATATTGATTCATGAAATACAAAAAAAAAGTAAACTAATTTTTAAAAAATTATATAAAGTTATGAAATAGAAATCCTATTTACTTATGAAATCAAAAAAACAAAAAAAAGATGTCAGTCAATATTATCACTATTGATACTATGGAAAATTTGCAAAAAAAATACTTTAAAATAGGAAGCACTATTATTTTACGGGTACATCACATTTACAACATGAAGTTGCAAAAAACAAAGTTATGCGTGCTATATAAGAAGCCACCATTATTATTATTATTATTATAAAACTTAGTTACAGTATTAAGATTACAAGATTAAACATTTTGTGCATATGAAAGTTGACTTTAATTTAAATCTGGAAAACATGCATTGAGCCTTTCAATTTCAAATTTATTCATGTTTCCAACAAAACACTACAAATCAATTTTAAGCATTTAACCCTATTTAGCCCGGGCTATTTTGAAAACTGCATAGCCCGGGGGGGGGGGGGGGGGCTTCTCAGGCCCCCCCCTATGATCTCGGCCGTGAAACGCCTGATCGCCGCGAAAATTTGCATACATGTCAAGTGAAGTGTATAGAATACTATGGTAATTTCAATTTTTTTGAAAAATTCACTCATTTGCATATTTATGGTAAATTATGCAAATAAGGTCATTAAATTCACATTTTTGCCCATAAATCAGACATTATTCATATTTAAGCATTCTTTCTCACTACATATATTTGTTAGACCATTTGGAATAATAATACAACACAAAAATTTGAAAAACCAGGGTTATTCCTTATGTTATCTATTGTTTTGATAATTTCTTATGTATTTCTTTGTTTTTTTTACTCATGTATTTTATTGTTTTTGTTGTTTTATTTCATTTCCAACTATAATTCAACTATTTTGACCCCAAAATAAACACCTAAAATCTAAACAAGACCAAATAACCAATGTTTTACCTCTTTATTTGAAAAATGAGATTTCCATATGTTTTGTACACAAATCACAAAAATGAGCGATTTTCGGGCTGACATGCGAAGACAAAAGGACACGTGACTTTGTAATGGTAGGTCCGATTTTCGAAAAATTTCTTTCAAAAGTTGCGCAAGACTCGAAAGAAAAAAGTCACAAAATTTCATTGCAAGATTTTCTTGCGTTAAAAAATTATCGCGAAAAATGTCGAGGGGGGGGCTTCTCAAGCCCCCCCCCCCCCCCGGGCTAAATAGGGTTAAAACAAATTTTATTCTTATCACTCACCGCAATTACTTTCTCCATCTTGAAATTTGACCCGGATGAAATTCTCCATCCAGAATGTCTCACACACACAACGCTTTGTGTACCGATCACAATGACCGTGATTGGAACAGTTCTTCTGACAAACTGTGTGTGAAAAATACAATAAGGAGACAGGATGTCAGTAAGAAAAAAAGTTGGATAGCGAAGGTATGTAGATAAAGAGATTCCAAATGCAGAAATTTATTGCCAATTTTAAGAAGACCATTAATCTACATCAACAAAATTAAGTGTGTTTATCTTTAGAACTTCCTTTCCTCCTCATACATAAAACAATGAAACGTCACACATGATTTTATGGAAACATACATGTACTGATAAATTTATTCTTGGGAATTTCTATGGTCCTGTAATCAACACTAGTGCAAATATTTTCAACAGTATTTTGAAGAAATTGTAACTTTCAAGTCTTTATATCTGATGCCAGAATCATACTTTTGACAAAAGATGAGTGTCAAATACAACCCCCCCCCCCCCCCCCCTGTAATCCAGCTAACAATGGAAGTTACAAACTGATTCAGCCGAGGACGCAGGTTCGAAACTGAGTCACGTCTTTTGGATGGTGACGTTTAAAGGTCAGTGTATCAATCACATATGATTATTTACGTCTGTAAAAACCCAATACACACACACACCCCTCCCCCCCCCCCCCTCGACAAAACAAAGGGAAATGGTTCTAAGAGTATCACCTGGGAGTGATTATGATGCTATTGCAGATTTCAGAAATACCTATTTGAAATGACATCATCCCAATAAAAAATCTCAACTCAAATTTAGAACTTGAAAGATTTGTGAATCATAATGATTTTATTTTTGTCTTACCAACAGTGTCATATTCTAAGATGCTATGTTTGAGAAGTGCTGACTGTGACATGATGTATTTGCTCTTCAGTCTCTGCAAGACCTCCTGTCCTGGAAGGGGCTTGTGAGATGTCTTGTTGAATGCTAAGAACTCAGCCTTTAACCTGTAAAGGAGAAACAATAAAGGTTGTTTCATAGATTGTGACATGATGTATTTGCTCTTCAGTCTCTGCAAGACCTCCTGTCCTGGAAGGGGCTTGTGAGATGTCTTGTTGAATGCTAAGAACTCAGCCTTTAACCTGTAAAGGAGAAACAATAAAGGTTGTTTCATAGATTGTGACATGATGTATTTGCTCTTCAATCTCTGCAAGACCTCCTGTCCTGGAAGGGGCTTGTGAGATGTCTTGTTGAATGCTAAGAACTCAGCCTTTAACCTGTAAAAGAGAAACAATAAAGGTTGTTTCATAGATTGTGACATGATGTATTTGCTCTTCAATCTCTGCAAGACCTCCTGTCCTGGAAGGGGCTTATGAGATGTCTTGTTGAATGCTAAGAACTCAGCCTTTAACCTGTAAAAGGGAAACAATAAAGGTTGTTTCATAGATTGTGACATGATGTATTTGCTCTTCAATCTCTGCAAGACCTCCTGTCCTGGAAGGGGCTTATGAGATGTCTTCTTGAATGCTAAGAACTCAGCCTTTAACCTGTAAAGGAGGGAAACAATAAAGGTCGTTTCATAGCCAAGAAGGCATAACGGCTCAGTGGGTGAGTAGTGGTCTACGTAGCGTAAGGTCCTGGGTTCAATAGCAAGACGATTCTTAAGTGAGCTATGGTAAGGCAGTCATCCTCAACTACAGAACCATTTCCTTCATACAGCCCAATATGGTAGCATATAGATCTACAAGCACATACTTGCTTTTCTTATCAAAGCCATACACCAAACACCATTACATAAATGTAAATATGTGTGCCATACATCTTTTAGTTAAATTTCCTTGATTTTAAGATATGAATACCAAGACACTTGCAATTCTAAATAGCTGTACAGGCTTATACATTTAGAGTGAGATTTGATAATGAATCAAATCACCTTGCTGCAATTTTTTGCTTTTGAACTCACTTTTTTTTTCTTCAATAGTTTTTTAAATCGATTCCAAAACAATACAAATCATTCTTAGAAATACAGTTGTTTTTCATCATGACATGATTCAATACATTTTCAATACATAGATTGTATGATTGATGAAGAAAAAAATGAAATCAGTTGCAACATAAAACAAATTACCCCACCTAAGCAAACACGCTACTACCCCCTACAAATACATACAGACACAAACACACGTACACACGTACACACACACACACATGCACAAATGAGGATGGTACATCATCAAAATATCTTAACTCCTTCAGGGTTTAACACACCCAAATCTTTTTGCAAGGGTATTAATACTTACATGTTACTGTCTGTTAGCGCAATTCTTTGGATGACCACATCTCCATTGTTGACCCCTAACATCACAGCTAAGGGCATTATCAGGTCATTCTGTGAGTAGAAAACATATAGTACAAGTTAACGTCAACTCTAGTCTAGTATTTTCAACAAAAAAACCTACTATAGAGCAGGGGTGATAATGAGCACTAACAAAAATAAGGTTTTTCTTTCCTCAACCACGCCACGCCCCCCCCCCCCCCCTCCCCCCTCCTTGAGTAAAAAAAAAAAAAAGATTCAGGAACAAAAATGGCATCTAACAACGTTCCCCGCCTTTTGAGTAAGAAGATAAAAGAGTCAAAAAAACAAAAAAACAAGAAGAAGAAAAAAAAATCGGGGAAAAATCGGGGGGAAACAAAAATTCAAAAAATCAGGAAACCGATTTAAATCGGGTAATTATCAGGCCTGTATAGAGTCACTAGGTAGTATTCTTAATCACAAATAACAATTCCATTACATTTGTAATTCTTAATTACGAATGTTGTTATCTTGCAGAAACATTACTGTGTTTCACAAAATATTTGAGTTGAATTGAACTTTATATCATTTAATTCCTCACTGTAAAAAAGTTGTGAATGAATGCGAAATCCAGAACAACAATTTTCATAAACATGGCACAAACAAAAATATAAATATATTCCGGTATATATAAAAATACAGTCAAACCTGCTTTAGTTACCACCTGTCTACAAAGACCATCTGTCTACAACAAGCACATTTTTTGTCTCCTTTGAAAATAGTTTCTCACTGAAACATGTACTAAAGGAACCTGTCTCAACAAGCACATTTTTTGTTTCCCTTGGGCGGTCGATGTAGACAGGTTTGACTGTATATATAAGCAAAGATTTTTTACCATTAATATAAAGTTAAAAAAAGTACATAAGTAGAAGCCAAGTAGATTAGACAGTTGGATATAACTATAGTTTGTGAAGATATAAAAGATTTTACAAATATTATTAAGTTGAATAGAATCCACTCCAGTTTGGAAGAAAAAAAACTACCATGAGTTTGGATGCATCAAACCATGGAGCCACTTGTTGCTCTGTGCACATATAATT
Organism: Strongylocentrotus droebachiensis; assembly: GCA_035222895.1. NCBI lineage: Eukaryota > Metazoa > Echinodermata > Echinoidea > Camarodonta > Strongylocentrotidae > Strongylocentrotus > Strongylocentrotus droebachiensis. Next base: position 40,000 of record JAVYIG010003381.1, on the reverse strand, counting down.
ATAAAACGATAAGCAATAGTTAACAGATAAAGAAATTATATTTTATGAATGATATCTTTACCTTATCTTGCTCTGTAAATAGCCTTATATCTTCATCAAACACAATCTGAACCCGGGAGAGAATATGGGGATCTATTGTTGGGAAACAAAAGACAAGAAAATATGTTAATAACACTTGAACAGAGAAATACCCATGGTACTATGATATTTCAATGTATTTTGAACCGCATTAATTATTTTCTTTACCATTGCTTATGCTATCTTCATAATAACTATATTTCACAGATTGCTTGAATAAGTGATTCGTAGTGCTTCAGACTTTTTATATCAAGGTTTCAAGGTTTTCAAGGTTTTTCTTTATTTTCCACATGATGTAACATAATCAAATGAATAAGCAATATACAAATTCAATAACATAATAAAAACCAAACATGTTACAAATGATTATATAAGTATTTAAATAAAACATTTAAGATTGGCACAGTGATAAAACATAGTGGAGGAGTCTATTAAAAAAGCATAGCTTGTATTTTATAGACCCCTTGTAATTGACATGAAATGATTGTGCAATATATTAACATCTGTATGGAAAGAAATAATGAAAAATTATTTACACTTTCTATTATGCCATAATATGCAGACTAAACTACCATCGTGAGCACATTCCATTTCTGCACAATTTCACAACAATTTTTACAATTGAAACCATTGGCCATGTTTTTATAGGGCTTTTATGGGAACATCAGATAGATAGATAGATATATTATTTATTGTGTTCTTCCTAAAAAAAACTTTCCTTCGAGGTGATCATACATAAAATTACACAGCTTATACAAAATTTATAATTCATGACTTCATCAATTTTCAACATTTGCTATAACATGCAGTGGTTCACATACCTTCCACGACTGTAATTATTGTAGTATCTGTGCCAAAGGCACCCTTCGCATCACTCACATTGAGAGTGAACTTATACTGGCCGGGGACAAGGTCGACCATTCGTAGGATGGCTTCGTGATTGGAGTTCCCAACAACCACCTGCATGAAACAGAAACAAGAGGATGATTGAACACTATCCTATTACGGAAACCATTTTGTTAATCATCATTGTCACCGTCATTTCATCATAATCACCACCACCGCCATCATCATCATCATCATCATCATCATCACCATCTCCGTCATCATCACCATCATCATCACCATCATCATCTTCCTCATCATCATCATCATCATCACCATCACAGTCATCATCACCATCACCATCATCATCATCCTCATCATCACTATCACCACCACCACCATCATCATCATCATCATCATCATCACCACCACCACCACCACCACCATCATCATCATCATCATCATCACCACCACCACCATCATCATCATCATCAACATCATCATCATCATCATCATCATCATCATCATCACCACCACCACCACCACCACCGCCATCCTAATCACCACCACCACCATTTGTTATCCTTACCCCAGCAGCTGGACTTTGAGTGCTTCTTGTCCAGAGATAGGATACTATTCCCTTGTCGTCCGAGGACTGGGACCCATCAACCTCCAGTGACGTTGAAGGCAGAACTATCTCTTGATCTGGTCCAATCTTAGCAATTGGTTTTTGATTGCTCTCTGTTCAAACAACAAAATGAAAAGAGATTGGCTGAAAACTAATCTTGACCTTTAAATAACAAACCACTGTGTAGAATATAGTCATGAATATTGTCAAAACCCTAAATATGAATGTCCCTATTCGACCTCTCTACATTTCGCTGTACCTGAATACACATTCCCCAATTAAGTGCATCTATACATTTACAGCTATCAACCTATCTCTCTCTCTCTCACCAACATACCTACCCATCTATAAGTATTTCTGTATCAATCTGCCCATCTACCTATATATATATATGTCTGTCTGTCTGTCTATCTATCTATCTATATACCTATGTATATATCTGTCTGTCTGTCTGTCTGTCTGTCTGTCTGCCTGTCTGTCTATCTATCTGTCTATTTAAACACACCTTACACAAACCTATCAAGCTCGAATTCCTCTATGAAATTAAAATATCCATCTACAATTTCCAGCTCTCAACACAACCCACATCACACTACAAAAACAGCAATCTCTCTATCAATGTGTTTATAATAATATCCTACCTCTCTTTACAGCGACAGTGACTCGAGCACTGTCTGATATGTCTTAAGCATCTTGGACTGGCAAGCTAAAGACATATTTTCCTTTCCCTACCTTTTTATTTATCTTCCTATTAATCTTTCTATGCATCCAACTACTTATTTAGATCTATATATCTCTCTATCCATCAATTTTGTCATGTCTGTACCTCTTTTTACAGTGACAGTGACTTGAGCACTGTCTGATATGTCTTAAAGCCACAATGTCCTGCTTGTAGCTACTTGCTCCCTCTAGATAGAAAACAATGCCTAATCGGTGACCATTGGTCCCCCATGATCCTCTTTTTATTATGTTAATTGAGAGCTGAGTTGATGAGATAACCACCTGTGACCTTGCAGGGTGGTCTAATCCCTCCTATAAACTAGTACAGATAAGCATTAAGCATCTTGGACTGGCAAGCTAAAGACATTTTTTCCTTTTCCTACCTTTTTATCTATCTTCCTATTAATCTATCTATACAGTATCTGTACATCTATTTACTTCTTTATCTATCTATATATCCCTCTGTCCATCAATCTGTTCATGATATCTGTACCTCTTTTTACAGCGACAGTGACATCAGCAGTGCCTGATACACCTTGACCATCTTGGACGGTCAATCTAAAGACATAACCTCCTTCCTCTAGTCCAGATACATCTACTGTTGCCTGGTCAGGGTTGGTCAATATAGAATCACTAGGACCACTGTATGGATAGAAAAAGTGATCACAGATAAAATTGAGTATATGCTTTGCAATAGCATTGTGAAGAAATTATTTAGAAATTATTATGACCGGTTTAATTCATTATGTTTTACAAAGAAAGAATTGTGTATTGACATGTTAAAGCACTGCACACATATCTCCACGTGTTTCAACCAAGTAAACAATAACATGTCACTGTTCTACAGAAAGATAAACAGGAATTTGCAAGGTCTACGATAGAGGGAATCCATTAGAAGTTTTATTTGATGACATCACTGCTTTATAAATGTCATTGAGAAATTGCCTTGAAAACAAAAAATTCATCTACGCTACCTGACTTGTTCCCAGTGATAGACTTCAATACCCTGATCGTCCGTACTACCACTCCCATCTAGCGTCGTGGCATCAGAGGGTAGTGTTAACTCCTTGTTAGGCCCAGCATCGGCGGTAGGAGCGGTATTATGCTCTGATGAAGTCAATAAGAAAGGGCAAGATAAATGGGACTGTGCCACCTAAACAAAAAAGATGTTGTAGTGCCCTTTGCGACCGACCCAAAAATCTTGAAAGCTAGGGTCGACTTTTTAAAAAAGTTTTTTTTTTTTAACCATTTTTTTTTTAGAGAAAAAATGTATTAAAGCATTCCAAACTGAGGAATAGCAGCCCAAAGAGGGAGTTAAAACAAACAAAAAATAGAATTATTTTCTGCAACAGCTAAAACAGTATCAATTAATTATTACTAATGGTTTTCCATATATGTCAATGAAATACATGTATGACTAATGCATAGACATCAGTTGAGCAATTATTATTATATACCTCACTTAAGTAATCCAGCCATCTGATTGGTCGAAATTGCATTCATAAACTTCAACTGTTCCAGTAAAATTCCCGGTAACCATGCTTAAAACATTTAATATTTTTAATAACCATGGTTATTAAAAAAATAGGTCAGTCTCCATGGTTACCCCATAGGTTTACATGTTAAAAAATGGTTTGAGCGATGGAGGATACCGTATGTGTGCGAATAATTGGTCGGTAATTTCAATACAATTGAATCTCGATCGATCTTACCGACAATTTTATCTTGCATTGTTGACATGAAGACGAAAATAAACTTCCAAAAACAAAAAAACAACATCTGCCGATAGATCTTGATCTAAGTTCGTGCCAATATGCATTGCAAAAGTAAAAGAAGAGTCCGTATATGGAGCTTTTGCGAAGCATTCATCACACGCGAAGCCGGTTTCAATCCATTTTAATGTATATATCGTACAAAACTGCCAAGCATGTTAATAACGCGCGATGGCCGAGAGGTCTGAGGCGCTGACTTTAGATACATCACCTTTTGTACGCAAGAGTTCGAATCTCATCTTCGACCAAAAAAAAAAGTATTTTTTATTTTTTATTTTTTAGTCTATTTTTTTTCGGCATATAAAAGTATTAATGACTGCTTTAATATTCGAGAAATAGTTGTTTTTATACGCTCTCGGGAAGGTTACAATTGGGCTATTCCCCTCGGCACGCCTCGGGTAATAGCACAATTCTAACCTTCCCTTGAGCGTATAAAAACAACTATTTCTCTCAAAGCAGTCATTAATACTATATTAATCAAGCAGAATACAATCGTAATGAAGCCCTTTTAACTTGTAAACCAATGAAATAATATTTTGATGAGTTCATTTACAATGAACAAGGATAGATTACACATGAACTTTTGAACTCTAGCATCTCAACAGCTGCAATTGGCAGCATCCTATTGATCAATTGTAAATTACATTCCTCCTTGTTTACAGATTTTGGCCCAGAAATAATTCACTTGTAGATTTCTTCATTCCATAAGTGTACATATCCCAAGCTTGTTATTGTTGAACATACTGCTAGTGTGAATTTCACACAGCTGGTATTTCCTGTGTAATGTACAACCTGTCAATTAAAGATACCTGGGTAGTTTAATGACCTACAAATAAACTTCTCCCTCACAGAAATAACTAGAAAGGGTAATTTGTTAATCAATGTAACCTTGATCCTCCTGTCGGGATTCAGTATGAATAATACACTTCTTGCACTGATTTATGGAACTTGAATATAAACTATGTGGAAAACAGCAAGAATTGTGATATAATGTTCCTGCATACAATTCCAATGCATTTTGTGTGGGTATCTAGATTCATTTTTCTTTTGGGAAATCCAACTTTAATGTAATCATTCCTTTATCATTTCCTTCTCTCAGTCTCCCCCCCCCCCCCTTTACTACTGTATATCTTTTTCTTTTGCCACTAAGCCCTACATTATAATATCTTCCTTCTGTCCATCTAAATTGAATAATCATACTTGTATCTAATTTTAATAAAGAGATTTCATTACTTTCCACACTCTTTGGCCCGAATTCACAAAGCAAGGTTTGAGCTCAGACCAAGGTTTATGTGCGTCATATGACGCGTTTCAGGTTTGAGTTCAGACCTTGGTCTGAAATGCATTTCACAAAGCCGGTTTGTCCTCAGACCAAGGTTTATGTACGTCATATGACGCGTTTCAGGTTTGAGTTCAGACCTTGGTCTGAAATTACATTTCACAAAGCAAGGTTTGTCCTCAGACCGGGTTTATGTACGTCATCAGACCCAAAATTTACAGACTGCTCAGATAGGAGGTTTGTAATTTCTCAAACCTGGTTTGAGAGCTATCAACCAATCAGGATGCAGCACTGGGTGGAGATAATTTATGCTCGATTGATTTTATCCAAATAATTCACCGCCAAAACAATCTGCGATAGTATCTGGTCAGCCCGATTTTAGTGCAATTGAAATCTCTCAATCTCTCGATCCTTTCCTTAAAATCGTAAGTATAAAACCTGTACATGTAGTCGAATTCATACTCTTCACGTTACTGACATTTCACTATTTGATATGCTTTATAACTTTCCATTTTCCATGAAATGTTCGATGTTTTCATATCCGACGGCCTCTCAATTCCAGAGTTCAGGGACTGAGTCTGAGGGAGCTCGAGTCCAACGCCCAAGGCGGCGGCGGAGCTCGGACCCTCTGACCCTGGGCTGGAGTTGGGCCTAGCCGGGCCGGGCCTACAGTAGATATCTGAGTATGACTGTCATGTTTAATTTTGTCTTGTTGTCAGCAATGCCATGACACATGCCAATTAGACTAGGCCTAGACCTATTCATGATAATGATAATAATACCAGGCTCTAGCCTAGGCCTGGCAATGATGTCCATCACTTGACTTGGACACTGTGGTAGTGGTACCTAAATTAAATAAATAGAAATTGAAGTGGCATCAGCAATGCCAATGTTCCCCAAAATGAATCACACTGACAAGCATAGACCAAAAGCTTCAGTCTCTCTATATTGCCGGTTGTTCACTGAGACTACGTCTGGCTCCACTAGAAGTTCTAGACCTCCGATTATAGAATGTCAACAAATGTCAGTTTTATTATTTTTATTAAAGAAATGACCCATAGGGCATAGACTATCAGACGGTTATTTCTGTTTATGAGTCATGACAAGCAAAGCTTTTATTAAATTTAGATCTGGTTCTAATTGTCTTAATTAACTGGCTTAGTCTCCAGAGCCAGGATCACCCACAAAATCACAAGTACAAGTAACATTTCTTTATTTTAAAAACATTGTTTAAACATTTGTTTCATTTTATCTTCACTCTAGTAAAGATGGTAGAAATGCAGCTGATTCAGCATAATGAGCTGGTGTACCTGGAGGAGGAGCTGGAGCAATATATAGCAGCACAACCGGGCAGAGGCCTCTGAGATTAGGAAAACCCGCTGGATGATGAGCCTTTTGTTTTAGATTGAGGTAGATCTACTTTGAATTCAAATTCTGTATTGGGAAAGTTGGCGAAAACATGGCCAAACTACTTGATGAATATTGTTAACATAGCTATAAAAAAGGGCTTCTGTTGTAAAATCCAACCCTAGTGTCGTTATTAAAATCCAGAAATATTTCAATTCATGTTGACCGCCTAAATTCACTGTTCGTTTGCCCTGCTCCGCTGGTCTGCCTACGACCGTGCAAGCCCCTAATGCCATGCACATGTGCGTTTACATAAATTTATTCAATTTCTAAGGATTTTCTGTCATATTCCATACATTGAAAGATTAGTTATGATATTTATTCTTTTACATGGTAGGTGATGAAAGCATTAATTTTCATAATTTGTGTGTGGGGCATTTCCCAATACTGTTATTTGGCTTTAATACATGAGGAAATTATTCAGATTATGTGTTGGAAACAATTAAGTTTGTGATTTGTTGCTTAAATTTCACAAAAGGTGAAGCCGTGAATTGAAGGAGATTTGAAAAGGCATAGACAATTTTGTCTTTTACGTTAAATTGATTCACACCACATCTAGAAATCAGGATTTTTTTTTTTTTTAAGTGACAGTGACAGTTGGGGATGCAAAAATATAATAGCATAAACCAGCAAAAAAATGATTTATTTGAATGCTTGTTTTTTTTTTTTTTTTTTAAAGGTAATTCGATCTAAAGGATGCACCGTGAGGAGGCGGCATGCCGTGTCACATTCATCTGTTTGCCGAATGGAGAGTAGTGAGGGATGTTTCCGAAGCTGTTGTGAGAAGAAAGGGACAAGTCATGAAGTTTCCTACAAGTTACAACAAGGCAAAAAGTGACTACTCTTCAGAAGCAGTTTTTCCAGTACTGCAGATTTCCAGGAGTTGCTGTTGATGGGACACATGTTTACATCAGGAGCCCTGGTGGGGCAAGAGCCAGGTACTACTTCAATAGGAAGAACAGGTACTCCATCGATGTTCAGGTGAGAATAAATGAATACATCATGACTGGATCCAGCACGGCTTTCCCTTTAGACCTTTTTTTTGTACCTTGCAAAATTTTCACATTAGATATATACACTCTCCAGTCTTGTGTGTTGTACATCCATGCTAATTCATTGGTGACCAATGCAAGATTTCTAGTGGCCGAATGGATATTAAAGTAATATTCGCGTACAGGTACTCATTTCACTGCCTTTGTACACAGTTAAGAATATCTAATGGATAGTTAAACTTAAAAATCCTAACACTCGTTAATATCTTTTTAACGAAAGGGAAATTTGAAAAATCAAAATTTGTTCCATCCTTCTATTGGCAATGCAGATATGACCTCTAGATTTCTGATATTTTTTTGATGGCCATGGCAATTGGGCCACTGTTTTTGCCATTGATCAATGAAAGAAAAAACAACAAAGAGAAGCATGTAAATTGATCAATGGCAATTACCACTATATATTTTAAACTATAGAAAAACAAACAGGTTCATTTCCAATAAAAAGATGCGAGAGTGGGTACCCCCTCCCCCCCCCCCCCACACACACAAAGCATTTGTTGTTTTAGGCTCGAAATGTTTTGTTAAAAGTGAGATTATTTTTGTTTACATTGTTACAAGATAAACAATGAAAACATGAGTTAAAAATGAAGAAATACTTCATCAGTCAATAAATATAGGGTAATTAGCATTTTCTTCCAATTTTTGTTGTATAAATAGATATTGAAAAGCAATTTTCACATATTCAACTGCATTTGCATTAATTACCATAAATAACAAGTGAAATTTATACATTTCACGGCCTATCTGAAGTGTGAAATGAGTGAGTTTTCATAACTAATGAATGCCAACATGTTATTTCATATTGACAGGTTGTCTGTGATTATGCTGGGAAAATAACTAGTATCGTTGCAAGGTGGCCTGGACTGGTAGCAGCCACGATGCCAGGATCTTATCTGAGTGTGCACTGAATTGACAGCTTCATGCTAGGGCATATGAATAACAGTTGATTCTTGGAGATAGACTATAGGGTAGGTAGATTATTTCTTTATATGAAAACATTTGTTTATTCTTTTTCTTAATCAATCTTGTTTCCTTTTTTGTATTTGGCCAACATGTGACATGTTAGGAATGTTCATTTGGTAATATAGTAACAACTCGCATTAAGTAATTAATTCAAACGAGCTCATGTGCTTTTAAATTTCAGTTCACAAATCACAATTAATGTTTTTGATATCTGGATGCAAGTTGACTAGTTTGTTGTCAAGTGGAACCTCATAGTTTTTGTATTAGTGACACAGGATTGAATAATTCCTGATTATGTGTACAATACATTGTATCCTTTCTATAGTATTACCCCCCCCCCCCCACCCCCCTCCAAGAAAAAAAATGAACAAGTTGAAATTAGGAATATTGTTTATGATATTGTTTATTTTGTCCATTCGAGTTTGCAGGTATCCATGCCTTCTCTGCCTCATCAGAAGCCATTTCTTCATTCAGAGGGTCGACCACAGATGTGCTTTAAAGGCCATCTGTACTAGTTCAGCCAAAGAGGATTAGACAACCCAGCGAGGTCACTGACGGGAGGCTATCTCATCAATTCAGTTCTCAATTAATATAAGAAAAAGAGGATCATGGGGGATTAACAGGTTAGATTGGGGAAGTTTTCTATATAGAGGGAGCAAGTAGCTACAAGTAGTACAGTGGGGCTTTAACACTTCACACACAAAAAAGGGAGATGTGTGATTGAGCGCAAATTTATTAAATGCAAGGATGAGGACGTTCCATGCCTCATCAATGTAAGAGAGAAGGTCGACACTTCTTAATTATTTTTATGCTTTCCTGTTGCCCATATTGGGGAAATTCACGTTGTGCAAATATAGCATTGGTTTGGCCAAGTATAGCCTAAAACAGCTAACACTGGAGCTTACTAACAAGCATTTATTGCTTTCTTAGCTGTCAAGTAAAATAACCACCACTATCTATCTATTTAGTGAGCTATACATTATTTAATTAAGGATTCCACAAAAAATTTCAATGTATACGGTAATAAGTTATAAAATACAGATTTAACTCAATTGCAACTGGAATTACCTAAAAATGTATTTCAAAATACGGCCCCTCCCTGGTGTTCCCACAATACTTCGTAGTTATGCAGCATTACATCAAGAACCTGGGTGTTGAACTGTTGATTATTTATGAATATTTTTGATGTTATGTTTAGTTGATAAATATTTGTTGTCACTCTGACGGTATTTGTAATTAAGTGTTCTCTATAGATTAAATGCACCCGATTTAACTATAATTAGCATTGTATACACTGCTGAGTTGAGGGGTGGGTCAATATAAATTATTTGGTTGTCAGCTAGGGGAGAGTATTCGAACAAGTATTATTTACTGTACTAAGCGAAGTCAGAATTAAAGAACTTTTATGTGCAAATTTGAATTTTCGTCACCCATTTTGTTGTATTTCTTATTTTCTTTCTGCTAATAGCGCTACAGTGAGACTTTTAATTGGCCTTACAGAGCCTCTCTTAACCTCTAGTGGGCTATATTTCATATAAGCATGCTACAAAATTTACAAATGTGAACTGCATTGTTTGAACAAACGGTAGATTACTATTGTGTTGTATGCTCAATTATGTATGTAAAACATGAAAATACAAATACAATATTCTTGCTTTCATATATTTACAAAGATAACTGAAATAGATATGTGTCAGATTATCTCTCTCTCTTTCTCCCTTTTTTTTTGGGGGGGGGTGCAGATGTGTGTGTTTGCAGTTTGCATGGTTTTGCATTATGTGTTTCATTGCAAAAAAGAAGAAGAAGAGAGAGAGAGAGAAAGTTGAATAGAGAGAGAGAGATGGGGAGAAAGAAAAAGAATTAATAGAGAGAGAAAGGGAGGGAGAGAGAACAAAAATGGGTATAGAAAGAGAGAGGAGGGAGAAAGAAAAAGAATTAATAGAGAGAGAACAAAAATGGGTATAGAAAGAGAGAGGAGGGACGGGGACAGAGAAAGAGACAGGGAGGGAGAGAGAGAGAAAGATGAATAGAGAGAGAAGGGAGAAAGAAAAAGAATTAATAGAGAGAGAAAAAGAGGGAGAGAGAACAAAAATGGGTAGAAAGAGAGAGGAGGGACGGGGACAGAGAAAGAGACAGGGCGGGAGAGAGAAAGAAAAGATGGCCATAGAGGAATTTTTTAAAAATTAATATTATATGGAAACAAATCATTTACCAGTTACAATTTTGATGTGAACAAAAACAACCAGTTGGGGAAACAAACGGGGAACTAGTTAAAATAATAATTGATTGACCATTCTAACAAAATAACTATATAGATCTATAGTAATTAACAATTGCAATCAAATGAATTAATATATTAATCACAATAAAAACTTAATTCATATTAAATCATTATTGTTATTATTATTAGGTGATTTTATTGATAAGAATGTGTAACCCCAAAAACAATAAGACTCTTACAGTTAATTTAAAAGAGCCCTTGACAACCTTAGATGTATTTATCTAACGAAGGTTTTCAGGTGCCGATGTCAATTTGTTCTGGGTCAGATTGAGTGCTTCACCAGCACCACACAAATGTGAGTACGTGGGGCACTTTCTGCATCGGCGCGCCAGTTTGGTACGATTAATTCATGAAAATGCAATTCAAAAGTTTATTTCAGAGATGTTCTAACCATCATATTTTCAAGATTGCTCATTAAGATGTCCGGATCGTACTAAGAATGCTTAGTTAACAGTTTTTTCAATTCTTATCATTTAAACCCTAGCCCATAAAAATTATGTTAGAAACCCTATGGCTGAGACTAGTTTTACAAACCTTGGTCCGAGGTTTGGGAATTACAGACCAAAGTTTATACAAACCTTCCTTTGTGGAATGGGTTTGAAAATAAACCAGGTTTGAGCTCAGACCAAGGTCTGTATAAACCTTGGTCTGATCAAACCAGCTCTGTCCTCAGACCTCCGTTGTGAATTCGGGCCTTTGAGATTGATTTCAGCAGATATGCCACACACAATATAAAGAAACAACAACAACAACAAAAATAAAAAAGAAAGTTCACTGACCTGGTTTAACAATGACAGTCGCTGAATCAGAATCTTTTTGTCCTTTAACATCTGTGACCGTCAGTTTGAAGACGTATGTGCCTTCCTCTAGGCCTGTTAGATGCAGTATTTTGGTTGAAGATCCCTACAATTTGTGAACAATAATAAAGCTTTCATTAAAGCACAACGTAACATGTTCATGGCATTGATGATGTCATCAGTGATAATGACTAGGAAACATGACAAGGAATATATGGTCATAAGGAAGGTGATAATTGTGAAAGTGCTGCTACAGGTCATAGCTATGGTAGCAGTGATGATGGCTGAGGGGGTTGTGATAATGCACTTGTCATTTGTAAGACGCACCTCTTGACCCCCGGGAATGGTGCGTCATGGTTGCGTCATGTTCCCCAAAATCGCGACGCACAGTAGCGTCATGGCCGCAAAATGTCCGTCCCAAACTGACCCTTATGTGCGTCATAGTAAGTCACTTTACCACGTTGCGTCATTTGGTGTGTCAATGGGACCGTCACTTTCTCCAAGCAGAAGTGTTTCTCAAATGTGCGTCATTGGCTAGTCATTTTCATGAAATGGTGTGTCATATGTTTGACTCAAATGTGCGTCGATGGAATGTAATGGTGTGTCACTTTCTGTGACGGAAGGTGCGTCATGGTATCAAAATGTACGACTCACATCGGTACAATGACGCACCATTCCCGGGGGTCAAGAGGTGCGTCTTACAAATGACAAGTGCATAATGCTGATACGATTGGTCATGAAATAACAATGATAATGTTATTGATAGTGGTGATATTGGTGCAACTGCTAATAATGAAAGTAACAGTGGTGGTGGTGGTGGTGGTGGTGGTGGTGGTGGTGGTGGTGGTGGTGGTGGTGGTGGTGGTGGTGGTGGTGGTGGTGGTGGTGGTGGTGGTGGTGGTGGTGGTGGTGGTGGTGGTGGTGGTGGTGGTGGTGGTGGTGGTGGTGGTGGTGGTGGTGGTGGTGGTGGTGGTGGTGGTGGTGGTGGTGGTGGTGGTGGTGGTGGTGGTGGTGGTGGTGGTGGTGGTGGTGGTGGTGGTGGTGGTGGTGGTGGTGGTGGTGGTGGTGGTGGTGGTGGTGGTGATTATTATATGGATGGTAATGAGATAACAAAGAATATGCTATTGATGCAGATGATTATGGTGATGATGCAACTGGTGATAGTGATGATGATCATCATCATCATGATAGTCATTTCAATGATAATGGTGGTAGAGGTATTAAAACTACATGTACTACAATATTAGGAATGTTATGTGAATGTGACTACAATATTTGTAAGTTTTATGCACACAATGACACTGATGTCATCACCATAAAAATAACAAGTTCCATTTTGGAAGGCCTGTTCAGGTAAAGGATTTTGTAGAATGGGCCCTTACCGTCATATCAGCCACTTTATCTGTGATCTTGGTCCACTCATAGCTGGTAATACCATGATCATCACTGCTCTTAGAGCCATTCAGTGTGGTGAAGTCTACTGGAAGCTTGATCTCTTCATCTGGCCCAGCTTGGGCATGGGGCTTATAGTCCTCCTCTATAACAAGTCAAAATAGAGAGCGTTACAAAAAACAGAAAACATTGTTCGCAAGACATATCGAGGGGTCAGTGACACAAAGACGTAACTCCATATTTGACCAAAATGAGTACTTGATTTCAAAATGTTCAGAAAAATATAGGCTTTCCAGGCTTTCCACCCAACACCCCATTGAAGTCAATGGCTAGTGAAACATAGACTTAACTCCTTAAGGCCCAAGTGCTCAGTGACACACAAACCACTTTTCTCAAAATGGCCAAAATGGAGTTGCGTCTTTGTGTCACTGACCCCTCGATATGATCCTGTGACAACTGCTCCAGGGTCAATCTTGTACACTAACTGAATTCCTAACTTCAATGCTGGAATGAATACTACACCTTTATACCCAAACCTTTAAATCATACAATTTAAACCCAATATTGAAACCCTGACTTTAACCCTATACCTTTGAGAAATTAAGGCCTCAAGCACTAGTTACTAGAGCAAATATTAGATTATACAAAATAGGGAACAGGAAGGGTAATATCCACTTTTTACAAAATAATAAAAGAGATTTTGACAGATGGAAAGGGATGGGAGTATATACAGGAATATCAGAAGAGATGAAGCATTAAGAAATGAAGAAATAAAATACAAAGCAGACAAAGGAAGGGATTGGTAAGATAAACACAACTGCATCTCTTGTATAGCTTTGCATTTACCCCAAAACTGTTCAAATTCTTACCCAAACCCTTGCTAGTTCAGCAATATTTGCTCTAATATTGTACATTAAACAAGGACAGAAAAAAGGAGAACATTTAAATTACCTTCTTTAACAGTAACATTTGCTACGGTGGAATTGGAAGCTCCATCAAAATCTGTTACAGTCAACCTGTAGTGGGACAAAAGAGAAATATTATATCTTTGTTACAATCAAATCTTACACTCTCTCTCTCTCTCTCCCCCTTTCTCCCTCCCATGTCTCTCTCTCCCTCTCTCTCCCTCTTCCTCCCTCTTCCTCTATCTCTCTCCACCTTTTTCTTTCTCTCTCCTCTCTGTCCTCTTCCTACTTGTCTTTAATATATTCTTCCTTTTCTCCACCCACTCTTTCTTAGCCTACCAACACACTACCATCCCCTACTTAATAATAGCTATATAGCTCAATAGGTATACATCTGGTTGGAGAACAGTTAGTTGTAGAATATCTTGGTTAACACCAATCTCATGGTCATACAGTGGTCTTTGGACACCGATTCCACCTGTAGCTTGACATTGCTGGAATCAAACATCTTCATGTATTTCTACCAACCACCCAATAATACAGTCAAACTTGTCTACAGCGACCGCCCAATGGAAACACAAAAAGTGGTCTTTGTAGACAGGTTCCTTTAGTACATGTTTCAATGAGAAACCATCTTCAAGGGAAACAAAACATGTGCTTGTTGTAGGCAGGTTGTCTTTGTAGACAGGTGGTCACTAAAGCAGGTTTGACTGTAGTATAACTAACTGATGAAACGAATATGTTTCCAGTTATAGTTTGTTATACAACACCTACGTGGATCCTTGTCATTTGATTGGAGGATTGTTGGTCACATGATATTCAATAGATGTTATATTGCACGGTCGTGCATTTTTGGTTATATGCGCCGTGCAATTTTGGTTATATGCAGCCTGCGTTCCTCTCAGCCGTGCGCGCGCGTATCCCTGCGTGTATCTGACGCGCAGGCAATCTGAATGTAATCGAGAAGGCTTGACTCCAACTTTAATTTATCTTTGATATAAGGAGTAAAGCATAATTTGTTGATTAACGTTCTATTAGATCTTCTTTGATGTTGTATAAAACAAATAATGAATGTTTTTCATTCATTCAATGGTGCGAATATTTTCATTCGTTGAAAGATTAACGTTGATTCTATTCAACTCGGCTGACGCCTCGTTGAATAGAATGTTAATCTTTCAACTCATGAAAATATTCGCACTATTGAACTCATAACCATTCATTATTTGTATACTATTCTACCCTGCATCGACCTTCTTTTATCAACCACCCCTTCTGGATATCAGAGTGGATAGCTACCTGATGAGATAGACGCCTGGTTTGAGATCAGTGAGTTCTAGTGTATCCTGTTCACCGCTGATCTCATGATCATTCAGCGGGCCTTGGACCTGATTCCAACTGTAGCTTGCTATTCTATCGTCATCATCGTCAGTACTCCCTGCACACAGGACAAGAATGAAAGCAACATTGAAATTTCATCCATTTATGACCACTGCTGCTATCGCTGCTACTACTCCGTTACCATTAATACTACCACTACCACTACTACTACCACCACAACCACTACCACTAATATTACCATAAACACTACCACTAATAGTAATACTACCACTACCACTACTATTACCTACTCTCTACTGTTCCCACTACCGCCATCACCATTTTTGCTGCAATTGCTACAACTACTATCACTCCCATTAACACCATTATCATCACTAGAACTATACGAACACTACTAAAATCAATGCCAATACTGCCACCACTAGCTGTAATACTGCTGCTACCGATAATGAGCAATTTCTGCTATTACCTCTCTAACTGTTATATCCTGCATACAAATTTTAATGGTTTTTGATTGGTTGAGAGCTCTTCACATGACCAGAAATTTGTCAACCATTTTAAGGTTGCTCTGAAAAAGTACTATTTGGGAGTAGAAGTATTATCTGGGAGTACTATTTTGGGAGTTGGAAATTCAGCGAGCGTACAGGATTTCAAATGCCTCCAGCGGGGAACTCCCACAGTGTCACAGCATTCACGCTGTGCAATCTTTGCTGAGCCGTAGTCGTTTTTTTGTTGATGCAGGATATAAAACCTATACCCTGCCTTCTTTTTGAGGTACTGGTTAAAACTATGGGCCTCTGTGACCCCAATAGTACTATTGGAGTCACCTCTTGCCTCTTGTGTGTTGAAACCTACCTGATCCATCTAGTATGGTAGCCGAGTTTGGGAGCAGAACCACCTGCATAGCTGGTTGTATGATGGCTACTGGAGGTTGGTTTATCCTGGGTGGGGGCTTGACCGTCACATTGACCTGACCTGTACCTTCCGACCTGGATCCGGACACAGCCACCTTGAACTGGTAGAAACCGGCAATCAACTAGAGGGAGAAGAGAAAGAGAGAGAAAGGGACGTTGCAATGATATAGGATAGAGACGATAATTGGCAGGGTAGTGATTGAAATTTCATTTTGAGAGCTGCGTGTACATGTGTACTCCAAAGATATAAAATCAGTTGAGACTACTGTGTCTGGTTATTTCATGTGTTAAAACTGCTAACAGAGAGTTTTTAAAGGGATTCTTTATCTACTTACAGAAATTCCATCTTGATAATTTTAGAGGATCATTTTCCTCAGCCCTTGTTCATTTCTAACTCTGGTCTGCATGAGTGTGGTCATAGGGTTGTGGGGGGGGGGGGGTTCCAGCCCTAAACACACTTGTGCCTAAGGCAATCTATCTATCTATCTATCTATCTATCTATCTATCTGTATGTATGTATTATCATTATCTATAACCTTTTGAATTAAAATTTGTACATTGCATGTGCAGGTATAACACTTCCAAAAGCCATTAGAACACCAGTTCTGAGTTTATACCATACCACATAGGTGTACAGTGTATTAGTTTCTAGAAACTTTCATCATACAAACAGATTGAGTTGTAAGGTGCTAGATGTTTGAAGAAGGCCTCTTATGTGTAGGTATGGGACAGACAAAAATAACTGCTATGTTCTCCACACCTTCTTAAACGACAGCTACCTAGATTTTACATCACCAATCAGATATATAAGGGAGGGGGGGGGGGCAGTGGAAGAAAATAAAATGAGAAATCAGCAAGGGTTTATTACTCACATTTGAAATTGTGACTTGTGGGTCAGCTTGTCCATTGGAGGTCATCTCTGCGGAGCTGTCTTCCGGCTGACTGACCACCTGATACTGGTACGTGTAAGGCTGACCATCCGGAGGGTCATCTTGTAGGACAAAG
The DNA here is from genome assembly GCA_035222895.1 of Strongylocentrotus droebachiensis. NCBI lineage: Eukaryota > Metazoa > Echinodermata > Echinoidea > Camarodonta > Strongylocentrotidae > Strongylocentrotus > Strongylocentrotus droebachiensis. The sequence continues at coordinate 22,644 of JAVYIG010003381.1, read as the reverse complement.
GCATGCAGACTCACGCTGGTCTCGTCCGGCAGCTGAAGGGATTTGCTCTCACCCAACGAAACTATCAGCTGTACAACTGTGTGTGGAGGTATACATCAGTGTCAAAAATACTTTCTAGATTTGCTATAGTAAACTTAAGATTTTGGGAATTACACCTTTTTTCTTCTTCTTTATATTACCTTGTTTTATATAACAGTTCTTTCTAAGATTGAAGTTGTTAACAACTTTCCAGAGCTCTGTTCGAGTGTTCGATAGCTACAATGACTCACCGCACCTACCGGACGTATTATTTTTTCCACTAGTACACATATAAACAGTGGGAGAGATTAGATTACTGGGCATGTATAAGTTTCACTCATTGATATTCAAAGACTTTTGTTCAAATAAAGTTTACAAGATTATATTTTGTGACATCATTCCCTGTATTTAGGACCATGTACCTGTTTATGAGATAATAGAGACATACGGTAAGCCAGTAAAATGCTTACAAAACTGCTATCCACATGGGCACTAAATAACATGAAGCCAAGCCAAAGTGGGTTTGATCTGTGATCTCTGTACTTTTACATAACACACTTCTGGGTATACATGTACTGTACACGTCTTTCGCAAGGCATAGAAAATGTGATATAGCATGCACTGGGAAACAAATAATAAAAACCATAAAAGAATTAAGGGGAAATTGCTTGGAAGAAAATACTTGGCATATTAGCTTAGCAGGGATAAGAAGAAAGTCTTCATCAGAGCTTTTCATGCACGTTTTATCTACATGTACTAGTCATGCATTTCAAAATTGCAACTGATAATCTTAAGCTGCATAAAATACACAAAGCAAATAATGAATGAACTTCATATCTATAAACATAATAATCATGCACTATCAAAGACACACTAAATGAATACATAGGCTGGATCCATGCATTTCATTGGTTTAAATTAGCTCTAATCTTACAAGCAAAACCCTAAAATAACTAAAGTAGATTTTAGGTTGGCGTTTCTTTTTCTTTTTCTACAATATTTCATTCTGTTTTTCAAATTTAGCCCTGTGGAAATTTCAAAACTTTTAATATTTGATGTAATGTTCACAAAATACAAAGGTGGGCTAACAGGACATGCTTGTAGGTTAAATGTACGTGTAAGTATTACTAAAAGAACCGCCCCATAACAAAAGTAATCATTCAAGGGTTTGTGGTATATACTTATTGTACAAGCAAAAACTTATATATGTGTACACCGCCAAACAGCAAACATATTCAATCACTTTTCATACAATTGTATGCATTGTGTAATTGCTGCAATTTTGTTTTATTTGCATATTTACACATATTTGTATATGCCACATCATGCTAAGCTCAGTATATAAAAATAAATAAAATTAGTACCCATCTACATGCAAAAAAAATACTTCAAAAACAATTTTTTTTTCTCCATTTCTTTACCAATCGCATCAGAATACTTTTGGGGTTAAAGCTAGTGGATAGACAGAAAAGCCCTGAAGATTTAGAAAAAATAATAGGAAAAAGTAGCTACATAAAAGAGGAACAAAACTCACAGGGGCGTGTTCCCCTGCTACCTAATGTAGTAGAAGTAGGAGTAGCAGTGGTGACAGGTACTGCAGGAGATGAAAGAGTGGCGGTTGCATGGGGATTTGTGGCAGGGTTTTGATCATGCAAGGAGGGGACGGAACCAGAGGTTTGTTTGTTACCGTCAGAGGTGTTCATAGACCCCTCTGCTACACCACTTGATACTTCGGTACCTGCAAGAAGAAGAGATTGGTGGAAGGGGGGGGGGGGGTATAATGAGAAGGTTGAGTTATGGTACAGGTGAGAAATGAAGTGTTAGCTTTCTTATTTTTTGTATGTTACTTTGGAAGAATATTATAGTAAAAATAAATTGTCCGCACCGACACCACATTGATTTAAAAAACTGCAGAAAAATAAAGAGAAACAGATTAGTGAAATTTAAAGAAAATTAGGATGAGGAATAAGAAAATTAAAATTTTGTAATAGTTTTGTAGATCACTACGCAAATTTGCAACTCAATGATTTCCTTTTTGAGGTATTCTACATTTGTCTTTTACAAATTATGTAATACATGTAAATGTCCATTTTTCTATTTTAAAAAAACCTCCAGAAGTTTTCTCAAACCTATGCTGAAATGTATAATAGAAGTAGGTACATATTCTAATTAACTTGAAAATTAACCTTCTTTATTCCTCATGATGCTTTTCTCAAAAAATTGGGCAATTTCTGTGATTTTTCTAAATTTCATTAAAAATGATTTAATATCAGACTGGATCTCTCCATTATTAAACCCTTCTGCATTAATTTGGCCAGGGGATTGGACCTCCCTGCAAGGTCACTGACAGGTGGTTATCGCATCAAATCAGCTCTCAATTAACATAAGAAAAAGGGGACCATGGGGTACCAACCACACCGATTAGGCATTGTTTGCTTTATAGAGGGTGCAAGTAGCTATAAGTAGTGCAGTGGGGCTTTAAGAACCATCTAACTTAATCTTTATGCACAAATATATTTTGAACTCCTGACAAAGAATGACAATGGCTGCAAGGCAACACCTCTTCCCCCCTCACCTTTCACAGAGCTGCCAACCTCCAGAACAGAAAATCAGTAACCATAAGGCTCAAAATCAGTAATTTGGGGAATAAATCAGTAATTTCCTATGCGGCGCCATGAATCTTAAAAGAATGGCAAGCGGACGCATGCGCGCATTATTATCTGAAATTTGTTGTGATTTTACTCCCACAAAGTTGCTAAATATTGATTTTTAGTTCATCACAACACATAAGTTTTCAATGAAAAATTGGCTTCTATTAAGAGAATAATTGATAATTTTCCATCTTTCTCATGCAGCAAGTGCTGGATGGCCACCATACTGTACAGCACTTGCTACGATAGATCCCTATAAGCAAAAAAAAAAAAAAAAAAAAAAAAAAATCCGTAATTTTTAGACAACATTCCGTACTGCCGTAATGGTCGTTAATTTCCGTACCAATTACGGGAAATCCGTACTAGTTGGCAGCTCTGCTTTCATCATCGTCTCCGTTGAAAATCATCATTTTCATTTAGGTAATTTACGAACATTTTGTAGCAATATAATCAATATTAAAAAAGACAATGGAATATCTTTTCGGGGACAAACATTTTAAACATATCTAGATGTATGCAAGAAGTTGATGGATATGTTTTTAAATCTTCTGTACATGTCTTTCAATTATGTTGTCTTTGATTGTTCATGAGAGTATGGAACGGTTGGAATTCATTATAGTTTCTCTCATGTAACCTCTCGCTGTGACATGTAGTGACAAAGACTGGTGCATTATCACAGCTTACATACCATTGGTTGTATCACTGCCATCCTTCTTGACAGGCACCTCTACTAAAGATGGGGTCATCAGACTATCAGTGACTTCCTCTTCTACTTCTGTTTGTGGTGGTGTCTGTAAAGTAAAATATAAAAGGAAAATGTGATTATCATACTTTATATGTATATCTAAACAAGATAAACCTGATAAAAAGTCTGTCAAAGGTGCCTGTAAAAATCATGTATTCAAGATTATATTGTGAAAGTCATCAAGTTGTTTATCAATTCGTCATAGAATGTAAAAGCAAACATTCCTGAAAGATTATTACTGATTTTCAAGATTATTAAGAAAGTTATTGATACTGATAACATTAACATCATACAGACTACCTGCCACCATACATAGTGATGATTTTTCTTCTTTCCTTCTTTATACATATTAAAGGTTGACATGAGTTATACATGTCTCTGTTTTCCAAATGATAATTAACGGTAATCTATTGATGCATGTACTTACAGTGCTAGTTAAAAGGAGATCAGGTCCTGTCGTCTGTGCAGGTACAGGAGGTTGCGTGGAGTCCACACTTCGCAAAGAATCTTTTATGAAAGAAAGACAGCAGAGGTTCAAGTCACAGAATTACAATGTAAAATCTGGATGGAATTTTGCTCAGCATTGTTTGTTTGCGAGTGGAGATGGTGTACAAATTGTGCGTCCATAAATTTGAATATAGTAATAGAGCATTTAGGTAAAAGGGGAGACAATTAATTAGTTTATCTGTATTACATTTGTATTAATTGCTGTTTTAATTTCATTAACGATATTTTGTACACCAGTAAACAAGATATTAATTTACTGAATATTTCTTCTAAACAACTTTTGACATATGCTTTACATTATAAACGGTACATGTACATGTGCATTTCGTTCTTAATAAATGTCACTACATTTGTAGCAAATAACTCACTCACTCAGACGAACATAATCAAAATGGGGTTTAACATGCACACATGCAAACACCGATTTCAAGCTTCCCGCTCATGATGGCGGTCTCCTGCGTTTTCTGTAATTGATCTTTTTTCATTGAAAAATATTTGTGTTTGTATGCATCTTATTTAATGTTCGTAAAAAATGTACAATTATGTAAAATGAAGAAATAACTGTTACTTTATGCATATGATTATGTTCTATTTTTGAAAACGCAGAAATAAAAACAAACAAACAAACAAAACAAACACGTCAGTAAATGTAAGTGCAATGCAAGCAAGGGCTCATATATATCTAAAAGCATGATTATCATAATGACATTCTCATTTATCTGCCAGAAACTGCAGTGAGATGGTAGAGTTTATATTTTTTCACATGCAGGTTTCATAATAACAAGAAAATCTACCATTTGTATAGATGAATGATTTATTGCACCTTTATGTACAGACTGTTACAATACCAACAAGAAGGCATTAAAATAGATTTATTAATATAAATAATGAATTAAAATATTATAATAATAGTAATAATAACGATATTGATTTTATGTCACCACTCTTTGATTGTTACAACCAAATGCAATGGTTAAATTCTGCATGCATATTAATAAACATATTTTTGCCTGCAATTACTTCTGTCTAGATTGTTTATAAGGATTACATTGTGATAGAGCATCCTTTGTGTTATGAAAACAAATATCAGTTTTATCGCTTCAATGGTAAAAAATAATTGGAAAATAGCCAAATAATTTGAAAGGGAATCTGAGCTAGCTATACTGCAAGGTATAGTAAAAAAAAAAAAAAAAAACACCTGTATTACCTACTATACAGTAAGTACAGTATGTCATTCTTTCACTTATCAAAGTCTAAGTTTTAGCTGCTGTGTACTTTGCAATCTTTAGAAAACTTAATGTTGTTTGCGTGCTCTTAATCTTTAAATATCAAAGACAATCCAATTTTAAAAAACACCAAACTTTTTCAATTTCCTAGAGCTGTTAAAATTGGAGATGGCTTTATCAGCAGACATGCTAGCATACTATTGTACTATTGTCTAGTGTGAAATCTAAAACACACAAAAGCTACAATGCCACTAATATTATTATTATTATTTATTTTTTGGAGGGGGTGGGGAAGAGGCAATCAATACAAATTATTGATTGAAAGTTTTAAAAATCTTTGATTCAGTACTGAGGTGAAAGACAAGGGGCCTGTTTGACAAAAATATCAGTGACAAATCTGCTTATAACCAATCAGAAGCAAGGATTTCAGTAGGTTATAACAAAACTTGTCATTTGTCACTGTGACAACTTTTGTGAAACACCCCCCCAGCATGCATTTATATTATCTCATTTAATACTACATCTTGAGACATTTCTCTGGTTGATAACCCCCCCCCCCCCCTTTTTTTTTTTTTAAATTGACTTGGTTCATATGAAATGAAATATGGCCTACATTATACTTCATATGCTCTGAACACGATGGGCTTTATACATGAAAAGTGTCATAAAGGGCAAAACAGTAACACATAGGTTTTTATATTGCTTACAGTAACAGCATGCACTACAGTGTACCGAAATACAATTTTACAAAAGATACACATTTTTGTACAAATGTACATGTACCGTATGTGTATTAGTAATAAAACTTGTACTTTTTTTTAAAGCTGACACAATAAAGTCAATAAGTACCTGCCACATATGGTGTTGGAATATTCAATACACAGAGAAGGGAGTGGAAGCAAGTTACAAAGTTTTGGTTTCGCTACTGCTGAATAATGGGCAAAAAATCAGAAGGAAATAAGGGTTTAGCACTGGCAGTAGTTCAAAGTGTTGGTGGTGCTGCAAAAAAAAGTTTTAAAAAAAAAATACTTGTAGTGAGTACGGTATCAATCAACACCTTCAATATCTAAATATGAAACCACAGTCATACTACCACACTGATAACAAAGAATCCTCCCCCCCCCCCCCCCCCCCGCCAGAAAAAAAAAATATTGGCTGTTTTGAGTCATGTGATCTTTTGTCTGAACAGTCTGTTGTTGGTGTGTTGTAAATAGTCCCATCGGTGTGACTGGAATATCACAGCATATTTCAATTTGTAAGTTTGATTGCAGTTTCAAGTATAAAAGATGCATGTGTATGTCTCATTGCTCTCAACTCTCAAAGTGATCCGTACCTAGATCATTTGGAGGATAAATGAATGCATTAATTATGAAATGCAGGCTTGCATTACAAGCCTGCTTGACCATCTCTCTGGAAACTCATAAAGATAATCATATTTTCCATGCAATGATGCAGAGAGTTGAAGCAAAGGCACAAATCATCAACAAAAGCAACACAAGTAGAGAGTCATGGTTAAAGCGTCATGCAATCAAAGATAGATATCATCATTACCTTTACGTATTCTTTTGAAATGCGAAGCTAGAATTCAGAAATGAAGGAAATATTCTTTTCATACACTGAATATTCATATAAAAAGATACGACATGTACACTGTTCACTGTTCAAGACACACAGATACATGTATGACTTATGGTTCATCAAAAATAAAAACATGCTGTCATGCAAAATCATCCAAAGCCTACAGTGGGAAAATATTTTCATAGAGGCTCATTTTCAGTGAAAATCTTTTGGTAATTCAGCTTTGATACAAAGAAACTGAAAATATAAATTCCAAGTTACTAATTTCAAATAGTACATGTAAATATACATACATGTAGAAGTTAATCCCCAATTAATAGTGCTAGATTTCAAAGACTAACCACTGGTAACATCATGTGTCTTCTCATATACAATAGACCTGTATAGCTACAGTGTACAATTGCAGGAAAAACAGCAATAATCAGAGAAATATGGATTTGAGTGATATTTTTGCTATTTTTTTTTTCTTGAACTTTCATGAAATTATGAAGAGGATTCTTTCCCAAATTTTCAATTAAATTTCAGAATGATAAAAAAAGAGAGGAGAAAATTACAAAAATTAGATTCAGAAGACATAGACAACAATCAGGCACTTTAGGTATATAAATGCATGTATTTGCCATGAGAAATGCAAACATAAAAAAACATACAATCTTAGTTTTGAGACCTAATTTAGAGGGGCATTGATTTTATCTCGATATATTGCACTTGAAAAAGAATGAATTTGACACATAACCAATCAGCTTACCAGCTGTATTTCTATGTTTACTATTCATTTTGGATATTCCTTGCCATTTTCCCCTCCCAAGAATACTAGCTTATTGTCAGAATCTTACATGTTATGAAGAAAACCTGAGCAGATTGTAAGGAGGATGTCTAACAAAATGATTCTATAAAAAAACCAATGTGCTCTATCAAGTCCTCTCTTAGCCATGACCAAAACATCAGTATTTGAGTCAGGGGTGATATAGTGAGGACTTTAAAAAAAAAAAAAAAAAAAATCTTCCTCAACCCCTCCCCCCCCCCTTTTTGAGTAAGAAAATTGGGGGAAAATAGGGGAAAATATGGAAAATAGGGGTAAAATCTGGAAGAAAAAATATATTTGTGAAAAAAAAAGATGTAAAAAATCGGGAAACTGATTCATATCAGGGGCTGTTGAGTGCATGTACAATGTGTCTCCTTACACTGGGCTCACATTATCATCACTATCCAGCCTCAAATAAAGCACACCTTGGTCAAGGCATTCAAAACTTTCTAGGCTTTAATAATAATAATATGGTTATTTATATAGCGCCGGTATCCGTCACGTTCTGACGCTCATGGCGCTTTACACATATTACCCTATTCGTAGCCGAGCTGCCAAAGTAACTAGCGCTCAAGCATATCAGGTACCCATTTACACCTGGATGGAGAGTGACAAATGTAGATTAACATCTTGCCAAAGGACATTAGTGCCGCGGCGGGACTTGAACCCCGTACCAAACTATCTGTATCATGTATGCATGGTTTCACTGGCAAGCCATGTGCGCATTCTTACCTGAGGCACATATGCCATCGTCGTACAGATCCAGACCAAAACAGAACTCGTCTAGTTTGCAATCATTGTCACTGCTGCACAGCTCCAGGTTGTTTAGCTTCCCTAGCTGATGCTGAGGCTGGGATGTCTGCGGTCTGCTGTCATATCCTCCTGCAAGAAGAGAAGGATTATTGTCAAAGGAATTCTGAATTGACTTCGAAATATAGGTATGAGGAGATGGTGCACACCTTGTGTGTAGGAGGTATCAACAAATGGTACATTCAAACGATCTAGTCCCATGTATGCGCTTGGAGAGCAAAGTAATTATTCTGTTTTATTTAAAAGTAAAGTGCTTTGAGCATGTTTATGTAAAGGCGCTTTATAAATGTCAATTTTTGTATGTATGTCTCTAAATTAAGTACTTCACACAAAGTATTTCATACAAACTAAACAGAATAATATCCCAAATTAAAAAAATTCTCTTTGAAGGATTGGCCACAGATGTGTGTGTAATTGGGTTTTTACAGACGTATATCAATCAGATATGATTATTTACGTCTGGGGACCGACCTTTAACGTCACCATCCAAATTTTGTGCCATTATGAATACCCAATAGTTTTCAGAGAGATATAAATCAAATATACCATGCACTCTTTTTTTTTCTTTTCGAGGCATCAGTAAAATCTGGGAACTTCAGTGACTGACAAAGTGACTTTTTTTTCCTTGGTACTGTACTTCTAAGAAAGTACCTGTATAGTGCTATGCCAGTTACCTCAGAGAATCAATAATTTTAACAGGAGCCTCTCAGTACATGGTATATATTTGATCAATATCACCTGTGCATTGTACTGCCATCTGATAGTATTTCTATCAAAGTGTACTTTTTATGATAAAAACTCATTTTTCTTGCAAAAATAGACAGATGTTTTTTGTTTGTTTTATATCATAAGCCAATTCGATTACTTTCATGGTCATGTTCAAATACCAACCAGCACTTTTAAGATTTAAATGTAGGCCTACAATAAACAGCTATACATGTAATCACTTTTTGTTTGCATTTATGACCTTGTGGTTCGTATGACACCTACACTGTACATGTATGTGTAATACATGTAGGTTTTTTACTTTAGTTTTATCTTACAAATCATAATAATCTTATTGCTTTCAGGTTAGATTTTCTAGATGCAATTACAACTTACTATCATCGTAGACACAGTCCCCGTATACATCTTGTGTGAAACCAACTTGACACACGCACATATTCCCTCCATTTGTCTGATCTCTCCTACAGATCTCATTCTCCTGGCAGTCATCAAAGCCCGGGATACACTCCCTACTGGACGTTGGCTCATAATCTATTTGGAAATGAGAACACAGAGAGGGAGAAGAAGAAAAATCATGTCATGCTCAAAATTCCTTGTGAGACACACGCACATATTCCCTCCACGTGTTTGGTCCCTCTTGCAGATTTTGTTACACTGGCAGCCGTTATGGCCCGGGATACACTCCCTACTGGACGTTGGTACATAATCTATTTGGAAATGAGAACACAGAGAGAAATAAGAAAAGAAAAGCCAGGGGTAGTGAGCACTAGTTTTTTTAACTCAACACCCCCCCCCCCCCCCCCTTGAGCAAAAAAAGAAAAGAAGGTAATATACCGTCTTTTTAAAAACTTTTTCCCCAGTGGTGGGGGCCCTACTTCTTTTTTTAAAGGTAAAATTGTTGTTATCATCTTTTTTTTAGCTGCCCGGAATGGGAGCCCAGGGGCCCCCTTGCCCCCCCCCCCCCCCCCTAGATCTGCCACTGTTTCAAACTGACTGACATAAAATGAAAAAGCTCACAAGTTACAAAAGCTCAGCCCATTACATGTAGCTCTCTCTAATATCACACATTTTGACAGAATAAACTTTGATCTAAACGTAGGGTACCGTTATGTTAACATAGTTTTCCTTTGTTTTGAAGTGTAAACTGAATTATTTTCTACAGCACATCTGTTAGGAGTTTCAACAAGCAAAAAAAATCAACAACAACAAAAAACCAACCTACATGTACATCTACATGTACATTTAGGATGTCTGGAGAGCCAAAATTTATCATATTAATATCTAGCTATTCGGAATGTATTTTTTAGATTTTAAAAACAGCTGATACTGGACTTATACAAATATTTTCCTTAACATAAAAACAACAAACATGGGTATCAATTTGGGAATTGAAAACATTGTAAACATATGTCTATGTATGTACAAACGTATAAGGTTTACTGTCTAGAGATTTAAGTTTGCTTTAATGAATAATGTCAATAGTATTCTTTGTGGGGCAGCATGTGGCATTAAACAAAGCTTCAATTTTGTTCTGAAATGTAAACATTCCCTGATAACAGTATATTTACATCCTTCATGGTACAGGGAGAACAGTGTAAATGATTACAAACGAACTAAATATCAAACAAATATTTGAGCTTGATATTCATCACATAATAGCCCACTTCTAGAGTAATATGATAGCTGATGTACAGTAATAGTGCAGGTCTACAACAGATACAGATACATTGTACATGTACAAGTATGATATGTATACGATTTGTGAGATGCCAGATATACATGTACATGTACATGCATAGAAACCAAAGGAAGATAAAGGTAGAGGTGTCGTGGTCGAGTGGATTTGTCACCGGAATGTCGATCACAAGGTCCGCGGTGCGACATTAATCTACATTTGCCACACTCGACCCAGGTGAGGTAAATGGGTACTAGGTAGGATTATTCCTTGACATGCACAGCACTGTGCGCTGATAATGGCTGCCGGAGCTAAAGCTAGGGTAATAATTTCCAAAGATTTCTGAGAGACGTTATATAATGTGATATGCACTATACAAGAACCGAATATTATTAATATTATCATAAATACATGGATCTACATCGTACAATACATGTACTTGTACAGATGTACATGAACATGTATGTCTTCATTCTTCCAATCATTGTGAGTTGATACTACATGTATAATGGGAAAACAATGATTTGATAGAACTCTGTGATAAAATATGAGTATAAATATGACAGCTTTTTTACATTATGTACAAGAGAGATTAAAATCACTGATTCCTCACGAAAATAGAAAAATTCATATCGATCACGTGTCAGTAATAAACAAACATGATTGAATTAAATTGATTGGTTTATTGAAAAGATTGAAAATCGCAATTATTAAACGCAATTATTATAACGCTTAAGATATAATATTTTGACATGCACTTTAGAAAAGAATGAGATTATTTCAACATCCAAACTTTCTATTCAAACACACATATTGTAGGAATTAGGTTGGGGGCCGAATTTGACAGAATTACTTGAACAAGCACTGATAATAATAATAATAATAATAGCCTAATAGTCTACTCCAAATTTTATTAAACTGAAACGGAAATTCTTTTTGCCCAATTGATCGTGAGCCCGGCAGCCACTGAGCAGCGCCAGATCGACGTTGCTCTATCCCTTATTGTTGAACGCCAAACAAGTTAGCAACAACTCCCATCTTTTAACGTCTTTTGGTATGACGCGGCCGGGGTTCGAACCCACGACCTCCTGGTTGTGAGGCGGACGCTCTACTGACTGAGCCAACAATCCGGTGATGTTCATGTACATGTCCAATCACACAAACTATTTCACTCACACATGTAACACCGGATGTGTTAAAATATATTTGGATAAAGCCGATTGTAAGCTTATCACCCAAGCACATGAACAAGATTGATTGAAGTCTTTCAAGAGCTTTCACGAAATAGAAATGGTGGTAGACCGCTGTTGGAAGGTCGAATTTCATGAGCCATATGGCCAATCTCACAGCTGTGATTACCCAGGCAGCTTTAAGCTTGTGGGACTCCAGCTTGTTTGCACTTAATGTAGGTTGCAAAGTAAAATCACTACTGCTGGTAATACTTCCCATTAAATCAACAGAATTCATATTAGAATATAAATAATGTAACTGTATGATATAACTGTCATAGAAAACACTTGATTACTGGTATCCATTTTAGTAAAGACGGGAGCTCTTTTTTCCTCCAATTTCCATTGAATTGGTACCCATGATACTCCTAAATACTTTGCCATTTCATCATCATTGATTTAAGACGGCATTTTCCTTTTTACAACGTTACAAGTTACATGGGGTAACTGACTTTCATCCTGTGATGATATTCTCTCCATTTCTTCCTGTTCTGCACATTCCTCCTCATCATTCAGAGCAAGGTAACTGACTTTCATCCTGTGATGATATTCTCTCCATTTCTTCCTGTTCTGCACATTCCTCCTCATCATTCAGAGCAACCCTATTGCATTCTTTCTTTAGTCTTTATCATATCCTTCCACAACTCCTTTGGTCTTCCTCATCTTCTCAATATATGCTCTCATACCACCCATTGCAACTCCAGCAGATATGGCGCAGCAGCGTGCACACCGGATACTACCAGCGCGGTATACATGTAGCCACTGCTAACGGCCGCACTGCACTGCGAGCTTCTGTTGTTTGTATCGGTAATGCTCATAGAGATGTGCGACATAGCGCCACCTTACAGCATACATTTGTTCACAATATGGGTGCCTCCAGACACCGATAAATTCGAGCGAGAAATCCTGCATGCCAATCGTACTTCCATTTCATTAATTTAAGCTCTTAAACTCAAAATTGTGTGAAAGTTATAACAGAAAAGATAACCTTTATTTTCTAATTCCACATGGACGATTTTTAATTTTGCAATTGCTCTCGTGAGCAATCTGATGGAGGCGATTTTGAAGCTCACGCGGGCGAATCGCCCGTCGCCCCCCCTGTATTTTGAGCCTTGATTACTGGGCAACCACCCCATTAAAATGAAACATGGTAAGTTACCAAAGTGCACGACCAATCAACCATCATAACTTCATGTGGTATTTGCCGTATCTTAATATCAAAGAAAATTATTACCTGGTTGGTGGGTAATTTTGACTACCACGGTGCCCCTCTTTAATTCTGTGCTCTCTCGGAACTGGCACGTTTCCTCCGTGACGCATTGCACAGAATAGCAGCTATCCTCCACCATCCATGCCATATCACACGCATCTGAACGGCAACAAAAGTCAATGCATTCATCCAACGAGTAAATCTCTGTATGGGGATTGTAGGTGTTTAATGTATTCACATCACTGGGTACATAGCCCTCCATTTTATCTCCTGTTATGCATGACCCATCAATGGAATCTGTGAGGAGACAAACAGATAAGGAAAAAAAAGTCAAAGGAAGAGATATTTTCGTTCATAAAAGTATGTCACATGATTTAAATCGAGTGGAAAATATGATTTTTAAAAATGATCTATTGAAAAAGAGACAGTAATTCCAAATGCAGAAAATCATACTAACAAATGTAATCAAATCAACATAGATTATTCTTGTAAAGCGTGCCAACTACAGATTCCAGCAAACATTACTATTTTAAAACATAGAAGAAAAAAAAGACATATCTCAAACACTGAACCCTTAAATGCCTTCCAGTACTGAATTCTCTCATTCCCATTATGCTAATACAGGAGCCACTCTGTTCCTATTCGCAATGGGTTTAAAATTACCCCTCATACACCACATATAATACATACATGTACATGTACATTTTAGAAGAAGAAAAATAATCGAAATCTTTGTACTTACTTGGTAAAATCGATAGCACCATCATGAATACAAGTATTGTGACCTTTTGACCCCAATATGACCTCCAGTCCAAGGTCAAACCAGTAGCCCTTGATGAACATCCACAACATTTTCTCCCAATACCCTCCATCTTTGGCAGTGGCACCCTTAGTGATTTACACAAGCACTGCTCGTACACAGCTGGAGATTTCATTTTTCAGTCTGCATCGAGTTTCAAGATCAGATTGCGTTAAATCGATGAGTTATTAGAAGATGGCTTGATTTATTTGCCTCATGTCATTCAGATATTACAGCACATGGTTAGGTCGGCGGCGTGAAGCTGAGCTTCTTGTCTTGTTGAAACCAGAGTGAAGGGTTGATTCTAATTAAAGCTTGCCTGTACAAGAAGGTAGAGATACAGAACAGAACAGGGGGGAGGGGGAGGGGGAGGGGAGGGGAGGGGGAGGGGAGGAGGAGGGGGAGGAGGAGGAGGAGGAGGAGGAGGAGGAGGAGGAGAGGAGGAGGAGGAGGAGGAGGAAGAAGGAGAAGGAGGAGGAGGAGGAGGAGGAGGAAGAAGAAGGAGAAGGAGAAGGAGGAGGAGGAAGAAGAAGGAGAAGGAGAAGGAGGAGGAGGAAGAAGAAGGAGAAGGAGGAGGAGGAGGAGGAGGAGGAGGAAGAAGAAGGAGAAGGAGAAGGAGGAGGAGGAAGAAGAAGGAGAAGGAGGAGGAGGAGGAGGAAGAAGGAGGAGGAAGAAGGAGGAGGAAGAAGGAGGAGGAGGAAGAAGGAGGAGGAGGAAGAAGAAGGAGAAGGAGGAGGAGGAGGAAGAAGAAGGAGAAGGAGAAGGAGGAGGAGGAAGAAGAAGGAGAAGGAGGAGGAGGAGGAGGAAGAAGGAGGAGGAGGAAGAAGAAGGAGGAGGAGGAAGAAGAAGGAGAAGGAGGAGGAGGAGGAAGAAGATCAAAGGAGAAGGAGAAGGAGAAGGAGGAGGAGAAGGAGGAGGAGGAGAAGGAGAAGGAGAAGGACAGTGAGAAGAAGAAGGAGAAGTAGAAGAAGAAGAAATAAAGTTAATGATGATGAATTAGGAGGAGATGAATCAGGAAGAGATGAATAAGGAGGAGAAGAAAAAGAGAACAGGGAGAGGAGGAGTAGGGGAAGAAGGCCGGATGAGAAGTATAAAAATGAAGAAGAAGATGGGCAAAATTGTAGAATTTGAAGAATGAAAATGAGGAGAAGGAGAAGAATAAAAGCAAGAAATATTAAAAAGATGGGGTTTGTTGTAGGCATTCAAGAACGGAGAGAAATGCAAATAGAGAGAGAAAGATAAAGAGAAAATAATGGGCGATAGAAAACAACATGGAAATAAGGAGACGACAGGGGGTAGAGAACAGGAGAGAGAGAGAGAGGGGAGAGAAAATTGTGAGAAATTAAATGTTAACATTGACAGAGAATTAACACACTGTATCTCAATATAATAAATAACTTCCATGCATACAAATATAAACGGCATTGAATATTAAACCAAAAGGGTAGAGTACAGTGCATGCACGGCCACGGAGGGATAAGTAGCCGAAATGAAGAATCTAAATGATTCTAACATTGACTGTCTATGTGCACACATGTACATCACATGTAACCTCTACATCAGCGTTCATAACACACCATAAGGGGAAGCCCACCTTGATAAAAATGTTTTTTTTATTAAAGCAACTGAGAAGAAAACATGTGAGAAGTAGATGAATGAGTAGGATTTGAGTTGTTGTAAACAATCAAATCAATCAAACACAGATTGGTAAGTCTGTGCTTCATTTTCAAGCCTTCCATAATATAGTATTTATTAAAAAAATCTCTCTGCAGAATATATTTCACTTTTATGTACACATATCTCCTCATGAAATGAATTTATCATTTTATCCATTTCCCAGGAATAAAATGGAAGTGGTGCACACAAAGTAAATCACAGTGTACAATTTTGCTCATGTCTCTTATCTTTCTTTAAAAAAATTCCTTAACTTTCACTAAACATTTTTTTTAAATTTTCTGCATGAATTTAAACCAACTTTAAAGGGAGTGCAGACTGACGAGACTACCAGTATGTGTCTTTCTCGTGGCAAATCGGGTATAATACAACTTCGGACGACGCAGCCACAGAAATCACGCGAGTGCAACAAATATGTGAAACCGAAGCGTGAGGAGAACTTTGGTCTGTTTAACGAACGCTTACCATGTAGAGATTAAGACACTGACTACCGTTAATCAAGTCCATTCGTTAAAGTGCAGTTGTCCAAATGAAGACGAACACTGCAGATGGCGTTAACCAGTATTTGCCAAGCTACACAGCCTTTAATAAGCCACGTTGGAGATTCTTTTTGCGCATGGGCAGATAAATGTCATTTGTACAAAACTGTAAAACCCATGGAGATGACTGCTGGACATAATATGTTCATGACATTTATGTAATTATTTTTCATTTACGCACTATGATACATGATGATACACATGCAGGTGGAAGAATTCTTTTCAAGAGGGCAAACAAAAGATATTCATGAAGCACAGCCTCCATTACTTTGGCAGTGATTATTCTAAAATGCACAAAGCATGTGTAAAAGATCAGTGGATATTTGGGGGGCATTGGTACATTGTAAGCGATATATCTCTGAAGTGGATTATATCAGGATAGACTTTTCCTTGAAAATCTGTCTACGGCAATACAATATACCTGTACACTACTTGTACAGTACATTTCTGTTATGGTAGTTCTTCATAATTATTACTTCTCAGTCAACACAACAGCCTAAAGTGCATTTCAATTGGCACTCAAAAGGCACTCAGCCTCAGCAAGCTATGTATGTATGTACAGTGTTGTTATCCAGAATTTTCTGGCCGAGGTTGGTGGGAGCGGTGGGGGGAGGTGGGGGGGGGGGGGGGGGGGAGAGGGGGGGGGGGGGTGGTGGTGGTTGTGGTGGGTGGGGGGGGGGGGGGGAGGTTTGGGGGAACAAAATGTGTGACAACCCCAAAATGGAGCAGTTAAGGGGTCACAAAATTAGTAAGGTCTTCTCTTTACTATTATATTCTCTGAGAACAACAAGTGTTTTTATATTTCACAAATTCCCTTATATATTTATATTGCGAATTCTCTGACGTGTACCTAAAGGAAGTACACCCTCCTTCAGCTCTACCGTCTGCCAGTGTTAATAAAGGGGTGTAGTTGATTCGAAAAAAGCCAATAAACTTAAATACACTACTGCCTAAAGGTTTTGGCATCGGGATGGCCCGCCCACTTCCTGATAACCCTTGTTCGGGTCGTGCCCGATAGCCGCCCGCTAGCTGCCCGAAAGCTGCCTGATGGCGGCCCCGAACTTTGCAATGGACGCATGTAGCTCCTGATCGGGCAATGGACTTCTTCCCGTGCCCGAACTGAAGTGGCAAAACCTTTATGCACTAGGCAGTAGTGTATATCACACAAAAGTCCTCAACTACCACAAGTACAATCAGGTGGCCATTAGAACAAGCCCCCCCCCCCCCCCCAATACTAAACAATCATTTACATTTACACTGTACATGTAGATCAAGAAATGATGTCTTTGGGGCTCTAAGAACAAACAATTTATGAAAAGTCTGAAATATCAAAGGTTCTCTAGAGGATGTTCTAGGCTCTTAAGATA
This sequence comes from Strongylocentrotus droebachiensis, assembly GCA_035222895.1. NCBI lineage: Eukaryota > Metazoa > Echinodermata > Echinoidea > Camarodonta > Strongylocentrotidae > Strongylocentrotus > Strongylocentrotus droebachiensis. The sequence goes on along the minus strand of JAVYIG010003381.1, from coordinate 5,085 downwards.
AGATATTACTCAGTAAATAACTACTGCATGCAGGCATTTATCCCTTCTTTGTTCTTTATTGCATTATTAAAGAGCACTACCGATAAATGTACATAGAATTGTTCAATGCACACACTTCAAAATGTAAAAATGCAATCAACTGCATATTACAGTGTAACTACATTATTTCTACATAGAACTTTGTCTCTTTTTTCAAGTACATGTATCTAGCTCTCTCTCTCCCCTCTCTCTCTCTCTCTCTCTGTTTAAAAAATAATAATGTAGCTGAAATTTCAGATTAAAAGCTTTTGACATTCTAAATATTTATCAATCTTTTCTAGGTAAAAAGAATCATTATATCATTGACCTCCCCATTTGTCTTTGTATACCTACAAGTATAGCCTACATGTACCTTGCAAAATACAATGCTTTGTAAAAAAATTCTTTCAACAAATTAAATCAAGGACTTTAATACTTGCCCACTACATCTAGTAAATCCTTGATTCAATACATACATGTAGTACATACATTTTTAATAGTGTACATACAGGGTGTTCACAAATATTGTATTAAAGAAGTGGAGAAGCTTGATGCATATTATGCGTAAATGTGTGACAGGAAACTTCATCCTCACAACCAATTCACAAATTTCGCTTGTTCACTTTTGTTTAATGATGCATGTTCAAATGTCATGGCTTTGGTAATAATAAATCCATTAAAATCCAATCTACACTGATAATCAACCAAAGTCCATTATCGATCATTATGACTTATGGTCTTCATCAAATAGAAGCATTCTAAAAATAACAGATCAATTATATGGATGCACATTAGATTTTCTCTAGTCTCTGCACTCAAAAGAGAGAGCAATTAGAGTGAGTGCATTATGCTACGATTCCCAAAATTCTCATCCAAGAAATCACTAGGATAGAAAGCTAAATTCATTGGAAATATATAGGCATACAATACATTACATGTGTGTCAATGCTATTATGCATTCCTCATGAACATGTACATTATGTAATATCCATTCTTCTCAATGCACAGTATGTACATGTACATGTACATGGGTCCTCAAAATAACCTTTATTTTGTATTTCTGTATATTTATATATTTGTTTATTTCATAATAAATCATACCCGGTATGCGTGAGTATCTGTGAAATTACGCAGAATGATGCATGTACATATACATGTAAAAAATCTGTATTTTTTAGCAAACAGGAGGACAAACTATAAAAACTAAAAGCTAAAAGCAAACTGCAATTCTAAAGTACAAAGCATGCCCAGTGCCCGATGAGATAAATGCAGTTATACATGTAGGACACACAGGTGCAATTCAAGCATCGTTGGATGGAAACTAAATGCACTTATTATGACTTCAAGACTCAAGTACATGTACTCGGACAGGCGCATACCGGTACGTGTATAAGAGAGGAAGGTTTGTATTAGCAATGGGGCTACAATGGGTACATTTTTTTTTTAAATACATTACCGGTACAAATTATAACAGGTACGATAGCAGCAATATCAAAGTACATATCGCTATATACCGGTATCAATAATGCATTCAAATTCTATTCCAATGTTTTCATTGAACCAAATATGCCCTTGATAATTTATATGAAAGTTTACCTGAGGTGTGCCTGACAAACTAACATATAATGTGTTCAAGGTGGATTCAAGGATTTGCCAGTACATGTACATGTACAGTCAGTGAAACTGTGGATTTCATTATAGCTTTTACACTGTAGAGTGTAGACATTGAACAGTTTTTTGTGGGGTAATGGGAAGATACATGTACATGTAGGGAATTATACATGGCACAAATTGGGTTACCTCAATTGTAAAATGTATATGGTACAAAAGAAGATGCACCCTTTTCATGTAAAATTCAGGTACCCAGAATTTCAAATGTGCATTCAATTAAATTCAAAATAAATCATTTATCAGAGATTAAAAAGGAGATAAATTGCCAGCTGCTGAGATTCCCTACAAATTATGATAGCAGGGAAACAAAGGTAACACTGAATGCTCTTTGGAAAACTATTTTAAAATCCTATTTTGAAATGTTTTGTACAAAGACAAGGCAGCAACTGCCATGTGTACATGAAGCACATTTCAAAATAGGATTTTAAAATAGTTTTCCAACTTAGAGTCTTCAGTGTTACTTTTTTGTACAGTAACTACATCTATACATATGGACATGTAGTTATACCTTGAAATAATATTTCAGTATTTACATGTACTTTTTTTAATGGGAACACCTCTGTTTATTACTGTATATGATCTTCATGTACATGTCAATGTGTCATCCTTACTTGTCATTTCAAAGGGTCATATAAATTTGGAAGAAGAAAAAGAAAGTGGAGAAAAAAGGAGATGACGAAGGAGCAGAACTGAGAAGGAGAAGAATGAAGAAGAGGAGGATAAAAAGAAGAGGAAGAGAAAGAAGAACAACAACAAAGACAAGAAGAAGAGGAAGAAGAAGAAGGAGAAGAAGTCCTGGGAAGAACTTGGGCTGAAGAAGGGGAAGAAGAAAGAGAAAGAAAAGAAGAAGGATGAGGACGAAGAGAAGAAGAAGTGGTTTTCTTGCAAAGAATGTGACAATGAGAACTTTATGTTTTACCCATATATATATATTTCAGATACACAGAAGGATCAGAAGAATGGAAATAAACACAAACTGCATGAGAAAAACACACATTATTGGGAACCCCTGGACTCCTGAATAAAGCTTCATGCATGAGTACATCATGGCTGCACCATAACAGCCACTATACAAGGAGCTCAAAGCATCGGCTTAGCTGGATCTCCATGTAACAAGGATTTTCAGTGTAAACCTACTCGTTAAGTGAGGAATAATAAAAAGTCTAGAATGCCTTGTAAAGGAAGTTACAAGCAAAAAGTCTATTCAAAGAATCCAATTAACTTTCCTTTTAATGTTTGAAGAGGTATTTGCCTACATGCACATTGTATTTGCTACATAAGTTTGAGGACAATATGTGATTTGCAAAACATTTATTTTATTTAGAATAACACAAAGTGTATTTAAACTATGAGTATGCTAGCCTAGGATTAGCCTACACATGTACATGTACAGTGTATATGACATGTACATATACATATCATATTACTAATAGATTGTCCTACATGTACCGTATACTTATGATTGCATCGTTGTTCTATCATGACCTTCTGTGTAGAGATACACTGAAATATGAGATATGAAATATGAGGATTTGTAATATATTTTGGACAGACATTGTTTTTATTCAGCTTGATAAAACAACTAAAGATCACCTTCAAAGCTTAAAATAACATACCATTGTGCATCTTCTACTAGAAGAAAAGGTCAATATTTACCATCTTATAGGCCTACAATACATGTACAAGCTTTATGCTCAGTGAATGACTCACACAATGGTTAACAAGTTTGACCTAGAGTGTTCTGTCATTGTCAACGCTACAGGTACACAATAGGCATGACATTTCAAGCACCATTAAATAGAATCAATTAATACATGATTATTAGATTATCATGCTACATTATGTGCTAGGTCTGAGAATCTCATAAAAAATCATTATGTCTAGGCTGTACATTAATGTAGGACTAGCTCGGGTACATGTAATCATCACTATGAATATGACAGACAAAGAAAGCGGACAAAATATACAGTTCCTCAGGTAGACAAAGGAACATCCCTTCACTGCTATTATGTAAAAAGGTAAATATGCATGTGACACCTGTTCTACACATTTTTACATAATAGCAGTGAAGGGATGTTCCTTTGTCTACTTGAGGAACTGTATATTTTGTCCCGCTTTCTTTGTCAGTCAAGTTCATAGTGCATGTACCGGTATTCACAATGTATTTATGTATTTATTTATCCACAGTACTTTCTCTCTCTCTCTCCTTTAATACAGGTCTGTCTTTCTTTTTTCTCTGTCTGTCTCTCTTTCTTAGTCCTTTGTAATACCGTAATTAACGTTGTATAAACCGCCCTCGTGTATTAACCGCACCCCTCTTTTTCGCCCTTAATTTTTTTTTTTTTTTTTTTGCCGACTTTTTTTTTTCCGACTTAAAAAACAGTAGAGGACCTAGGATAGAACCTTGTGGTATATACGCCGTGTAATAGAAGAAAAATTGGAGGAATTATTATTATAAACTATACATATTGAAATCTATCAGAAAGATTACCGGTACTTTCAAAGCAAGATGACAGACAAATTTGAGTGTTGTTCTAGTTTCCAAGTGGTGAGTCAACACACCGATTACTGAGCTGGGAAACATTGCCAGGCATAGCGCCAGGTGGAGGGGAATAAATCAAAACTTTTAATTTTTTTTTTTTTTTGGTGTACCGTGTATAAACCGCACCCCCGACTTTGAATTTTTTTCGGCGGCAAAAAGGTGCGGTTAATACACTGTTAATTACGGTACTTCCTAAATGACAGACATCGATAAAGAATATCCTTGTTTGTTTGGACGATCCTTATTTTCAGACTAGCGCCCCTACTGGTCCAATTGAAACCAATTGACGTCCCATTAAAGTCTAATGGGGTCTAGTCCAATTGGTCCGATAGGGCCAATCTGGACTATTGAAACCTGTTAAAACTAAAATCTATTGAGACCCAATTAAAACCAATTGAAAATTCAATTGGTGTTCAATTGGGTTCAATTGGATTTTCGTCTTGAGTGGTAAGTTATCTGATTGTGCATTGAATGAGGATGATTCAGAGCTACCAAGTATCACGCATTAGGCATGACATCACGCATTTCGACGGTCTGAAAATGCTCTTACGCACGACGCGTGCGCTAGATTTTGAAAAAAACGCTATACCTTATACGTGTGTTATACCCTTGCACGCGTGCTCGCGCGCCGAATCATGCAAATGTCACGCATTGCCGATCTTTGAACTTGGCGTCTATGATGATTTCCTGATGTGACTAAAACCATTCCAGCAAAAAATGCCATCGTTTACTGGAAAAGAATGATATTGACAAAATCCAATTTCTGATGACCACACGTCTTCATGGACATATGGACATCATTTAGCTTTTTCACTGAATAACCAGACTAAGTTGTGTCATCAACATTATTGTCA